>JAJOOO010023842.1:0-23593 GCA_029582685.1 Solanum piurae
AAAATAAAAATGTATAAAATTAGTATCCAACGGGTATAAATCCGGGAAGAATAAATCTGGTTGTAAAACAATGCATATTATATATTGTTGTCAAAAATTGTAGCAAAAGAAATACATATCACCCAAAAATCAAAACATGTAATTAAAAGTCTAAACTACAATAATTAATACAAGTTCTATATTTTCCTCTCTCTTCAATTTATATTCCATATTCAAGTGTGATTTTTTTTTATCATATTTAAGCTAAAACTTAAGAAATTCTTATTAAAGATTTTATGATCTCATATTATCTATATATATCAACAAATTTCAGAATTAAATATACTTATTTCACCAACAAAACAGTATTTTAAATATAGAAAAACACACCAAAAACAAGTTCAAAACTTAAGTAAAACGATTTTTTTTCTCAAGAAATCAAGTTTTAGATTAATTAAAATAAAAAATGAAATCAAAATTTCAAAATATAGAATTCTTAATTCTAAAAAAAATCAGATTAAAAAAAAACAATATCAAAATTAAAAAAAAAAAAAAACATTAAGAAAAGCAAAAAAGAAATAGATTAAAGAGAGAGAAAATTACATGTTAAAATATACGGTGATAAATTTATTTATTTTAAGAAAACTAAAGGCCCCAATAGTCATTAATAAATAATGTTATTTGAATAAGTTAAAAAATCTCGTAAAAGGTGTAATAGATAATTACAAATTGATTCTCTCTCACCTATTAATTATATAAAAGAAACTGCAATCTAAATAATTAATAATATAAAAAGATTAATCATTTAATAAAGTAAATTTTAATTGATTTTTATATAAAGTTAAATTTAATTGATATGTTATAACCCGTAATTAAACTGTTATAAGTAAGAATTTTTTAAGAGTAAGTTTAAAACTCGTAATATTGTCTCTTAAATGTGTATAAGGTGTGATTTTTCCTAACACTTATTATTTCTTATTTAAATGATTTAACAGCAAAATTGATTGCAAAAAAAAATTAAGTTAATTTTATAAAACAAGAAATTAATAGTATTGAAATTGATCATATTTTACAAAATCCTAAATTACAAGAAAAGATTGCTAGTTTTGCTAACCAATTCTCTATTGATATTTGTGGAGATCATCCTAATGTCTTTTGGAACAGGAAAAAGCATGTTGTTAGTCTTCCATACGAAGATGAATTTAATGAGGATAATATTCCTACTAAGGCTAGACCCTGTCAGATGAACTCTGAATACTTGGAGTTGTGCAAAAGGAAAATTAGTTCTTTGCTTCAGAAAGGCCTCATAAGGCATTCTAAGTCATCTTGGTCTTGTACAGCGTTTTATGTTAATAAGCATGCTGAACAGGAAAGGGGAGCACCTCGTCTGGTAATAAATTATAAACCTCTTAATAAAGCATTAAGATGGATCAGGTATCCTATTCCTAATAAAAAGGATAAATCAGTTTTTCCTCCTCAACAGTCCTTTCAAATTAATAAAAATGATAAGGTTGTTAACTTTAATGCTTTTTCAAAATTATTTGAAAATGATACGGCTATTATTACTACTATGCATGTTAATGCCATGATTAAACAGCATAATTATGCCAATATTTATATGAGTATATTGGGTGATCATATTATTTCTTTGCATGATAAAGTTGATAAATTGATTTCTCTATTGCCTACTAAATCAAAAGAAAAAGAGAAAGTTGCTCAAAGCAGCTTACAGCCGCCGCCAGATATAGAAGATTTCAAGATTAAAGATTATGATTTCTACCAAAGAATCAAAAGGAACTATTTAAGACTCAAAGCCTAGATTTGTGAGGCGTTTGCTCAAACTAAGTTTTGGTACTATCATGTGTTATATTATGTAACTTTATGATAGATAACGACTATTCATTGTGAAACTTGTTAGACAAAAGGGTGAAAATTGATGAAAGCCTCGAGCGATATTTGCGGAATTGATTATTTCTCTCGAAAACAAAGATTTGAAGTGGTCTATAATTTACTGAGTATTTAATATAACTCACGCATTCGTGTACAATCTAGTGCAGACGAAGTAACACGAATATCTTCCATAGTCAGTAGTCTATTTCCATCCGCCGATCAATAGGAGCGAGAAGTTCAGGACATATTTGGTGTTTCTTCCGTCAATCATCCGGAGCCTATAAAAAAAGACCATATAACACTTAGGTAGGAAAAAGCAGCTCCTTCTATGACGTTACAAAATTATCAAATATGATATGTGATTGAGTGAAAAATTGATGGACTATGAAGAACAAAACTTGATGTATTTCTTCTACGTAGCAAAGATATATGTATTGAAATTTACATATAAATAAATTGGGAATTGATTAATTAACCCTCTCCAAGACAAAAATGTTGCCCTTGTCATCTCTGCCTATCCTCAAATTCTCATCAACATATCTGCATTTTCAAGATTAAGGATATTTTAACAGAATGGTGTACAAAACATTCTGCGTTAACAGTATTTGATGATAAGAAAGAATTGCAGCCCAAATGGTATGATACAGACGATCTACTTTAATACAAATATTGGTAATTACTTTCGTTTATTCGATTCATAAAAGGATACGTAATCTCAAGCCAACCTTCTGGGTTGAAGATGCCAAGAAGAAGATTGTAGTTTTTCTGAAACACATTCATTAACTGTTCCAAACAAAATCACACAAACTAAATCAATATATATAACACTACTAAATTGATGGACTTAATAGAAAATTAACTTGTTTTTTTTTTAATTAAAAAATCTGAGGGATTCAATCGTTTTTTTCTGTACGAAATTATAGTTAAAGAGTAAATTAAAAACAACAGAAGAATTTCTTCAAAATACATGGAAAAAAGGATAAATATACCCGAACTATCGTGAATGATATGCAGATACCCGTTATATTTTTGGGACATTGGTGCCCCTGCCGTCCAAAAACTAGAGCATACATGCCCTTTACTCGGCTCGTTTGGTGTGAGGGATTAAAAATAATAGTGATGAGATAAGAAAATAGTGATGGAATAAAAAAAATTATGTTGTTTGGTTGCCATGTTTGAGATAACTTATTCCACCAATTATATCATAGTGATGGGATAAGTAATCACATATACATGGTGGGATAAGTTATCTGGATAACTTGTTTCCAGCCAAACGACCCCTAATGGATGCCTAAATAGGGACACATAGTTCAATCTTATTCGTCGATCCAATATAAAATAAATGTCGGATCGGTAGATAAGATTATGACACATGTATGTCTGTTAGTATAAAGGGTATATATGTTCTAGTTTTTGAATGACAGGGACAATAATATTTCAAAAATATGATAAAGGGATATCTATATCATTTACGATAATTTGAAGGATATTTATCATTTTCCCAAAAACATGTGTGGTCTAGCAGTATAATTTATGAAACTAATTAATTCTAAAAACTAAAGATTACATGTAAAAGTACTGAAAAAAAATCCTAATATATTCTTTAGATCTACTTTTACCCTGACATAATCACATGTGCATGTTCTTTGTTAAACTATTTGCTTTATCGATTTCATTTAACAGAAATAAATTTTGGACATATATAGTTTTATTTTTACACTTACGTTTAATTTTAGGATGATTATTTTATGTGTGATTGAGATAAAATCATGGAATACAGTTTATTTTGAAATTAATTATCTCAGAATTATAATGTTGTTTCTATCCCACACTGCGGATAAAGCAACAATAATTCTGAAACAACTAATCTCAAAATAACTTATTTCTATCAAACAAGCTCGAATAATAACTTTTTGCAATGGAGGAAACATAATTAACCCATACCTGGTTTGGTGTTATTCCAGAATTATTGTAGAAAATGTCAACTCTCTACAATTGAAAAATAAAAATCAAATTAAAAAAAAATCAGGAATATGAAATTAACAAAATTATATATTCTTAAAAAATTAAAATAATAAAAAATAATATAAAAGGAGAGAAATCTTAACTGATTTTGATGCAATTTTGAAGGAAGCTTCAATCCTTAACTCTCCACTTAATAAACTTAATCCTCTGGCATTAAACTTAATCACATTCACAGCTTTTCCCTCCATTTGTCATCATTAAAATATTTGAAATTAGTCGAAATACGATAAAATAATAAATACGTAATACTCCTTTTGTTTCATTTTATATGTTTTAGTTTAACTGTATGCAAAATTTTAAAAAATAAAATAATTAAATCTTGTAATCTTAAATTAAAATAGCATACCTGAGAAATATCAATATTCTGATATAAATCCCCAAGTGTGATAAAATCTCTCAATCCTAATTTTGTTCTTTTTGATCCTAAAATACTTATCGTACTGTATATAAGCTTCCAATTTCCAGCCACCTACTCATATTTCAAATAATTAATTCGAAATCAGAAATATACAACATTTAATTCAACTGTAAAATAAATAAAATAAAATAAAAATAATATTTCTTTCGTCTCAATATATGTGGCACATTTTAGATTATGAGAAACAAGTTATCTTTGATCGTAATTTTTTCATGTATATTTAAATATTTTGAACTGTCAATTATTGTGATTAATAGTATTTTGTATATAGTTTACAAATAAACAAATTTTATTTCAAAAAATTTGAAGATTTTATGCGCAAATTTCTGGTTAAATTTAAATTGTTTGACTCTCGAAAAATAAAAAAATGCCACATAAATTAAAACAGAGAGGAAGTATAATGGTATGTCACAATACCACATCACCTTATCTAGAGATAAGGTTGGTTCAAAAGTTGGATTTTGAGATTCCAATTGCTTCACTAGCTCTTCTATTTCAAATTTCTTGTCTGATGATACTCCAAAAATTCCTCTATTAATTCCTAAACAATATTTTCAACAAACAAAATCAGAATAGATGTATAAGTAATATATTTGTATTTTGAAAAAAGTTTCGTGTCTGTTCTAAAGTGTTATTTAGTAGATAAATTTTATGTCTCATCGTTTAATTATACATATATATCAATTGGAATAGGTGTGAGTTTTTACACCTTATTGAGGCCAATGTGTATAATAAAAGAAACTTTTATCATGTGTTCTAGATGCACAAAATCTTTTTCAAAATTGAATCAGAAATGTTGAATAGAAACATTTTATCATATATTCAGATGCTTAATTGAAATAGATCATAATTCAAATATCTATATAAAAATTACTAAATAAATTTAAACGAATATCTATGTATTATGCCTAAAGTTAATAATGTAAGGAGTTGTTCAGAACACGAAACAAAATAAGTAAGAATATTTTATTAAATTATTTTATCCTACTTTCTATATAGCAGTGTACTCTCATCATTTTAATTTATTTATTTTAATTAAAAGAGGGCTCCTAGCCCATTAATAAATAATTGTACATATAAACCCACCATTTAATACAAATAATGAAATAAAACATTTCCAAAATTTACTAATATTTCAAGTCAAAATTAATCTCAAAATTATTATTTTTATCCAGCGTACTAAACGATGCCTAAAATACAAGACAAGACAACTAGCTCAAGCCCTAAACATAGGGATAGAGAAGCAGAGGTGCAGAGGGGTGGGGCTTAAAAAGGAAGGACGGTGAAGTCAGAATTTTCACTAAAAAAATTTAAAAACAAAAAAACGTAAACATACGAAAAAATTAACAAGAGTCAACATCTACAATATAAACATTATAATCTTTTACCGGAAAAATTTGGATAAATCCCTGGACTCTGACTAGCTCCGCCCCGGACTAAAAATAGAAAGATAAGTGAATGAAAAATGAAAGCAATATTATATTACCTTGTAGGGCATCATAAAGTTGAATCTTGATTTGGGAAGAAGTTGATTGTGAAACCTCAACATTACTTTGTTGTTGTTCAGGAGCAGCAAAAATGGTTCTTTGTTGCACAAATCTTGAAATTTTGTTAAAATTTCTTGGAGAATTAATAATATTAGTGGCTGAAATATTATTTCTTATCATCATTTCAATGGTATTTGGCAATGGAGTAGACAGATGTGAAACTCTAATTTGAGGCTGAATTAAAGCCTTTGTGGCCATCTCTCTATGTTGAGTTTGCTCTTCTTATTAATTTTAGGCCTTTTTATGAAGAAACATGAGAGATGTCTATCTTGTCCTTGTGGTTATGTTTGACATACCAATTTTGATTTTATTGTATTTTATTTTTTTGAAAAAATAAAAATAAAACATTATAGTGGTGTTTAGTGTGCATATTTTAATTAATTTTCACAAATACATGTATCTAAGGTTTCATTGATGATTAAATGGTATGTATTCTGTTTCAATTTATATGATATTATTTGTTTTGACATAATATTTAAGAAAGATATTCATGTAATTATAAAGTATTTTTATTAAAAATAAAAGAAAATTTTAAGATTGAATTATTTCAAAATATAAAAAGGTGACTTTTTTTTATAAACGAAGTAGATAACATTTAATATAGAGAGAAGTATTGTAAGCACTTCTAAATTTGACGTAAATTATTAGTTTCGTCTTTGAACTATTGATATCCTTTAAAATACCTCTGTACTTGATAAACTAAACTTAGATACACCCCCGATCTGCTATATGGCATAGCAAGTGGTCTAAAACTCTTGTACAAACAAGGGGCTCTTAATAAAACGGTTTGAGAAGTGTTGAAATCATATCTACACTTGGTGAAAATTTAGAGGGTATTTTACTCATGTTGTAAGATCAGAGTATATTTAAGTTTAGTTAGTCAAATAAAGAGAATTGTTAAGGTTGGCAATAATTTAGGAATGAAACTAATAATTTGCGTCAAATTTAAACTTGGATCTGTTTTTTTCTCTTATCTGAGTTTTTGATTTCCCAAGTAATAAACAAAGACACGGTGCCAGACTACATCCTTATTTAATTCTGACCAGTACTTATTTTTAATTTTTAAACTTGACAAATCTCTTTAAATCTTTTGTGATACTTGTTATTATTCAACCACCCACCCAAGGGATTTTCAAAATAAAAAGGTTCCAAATTACTAACTTCTAATTAAGTTCTAGGATAGTAACATATAACTTCAATAATTTGGAAAACCAATTTTTTTGATTTAGATTCTTCCATACACTTGGTGATGAAGTAATAGAGATGAACAAAAATGTTAAAATCAAGTCATTTTCACACAAATGCTTATTTCTATGGAAGTTTATCACTTATATGTGGTCTAATTTCCAATATTTCCCTTTAAGGTGATAAAAATAAATAAAATTATCTTCCATATGAATACATTTATGACCAATAGTTGTACTGCCTCCTAAATTACAATCATTATACATGCTCTATTTTTAAAATGCATTTTAAGACTCGCCTCAAGATATGATTTTGACAAAACTCTTTGTGGTGCTTAGTTCTGTGAGACATACGTTTCAAGCGTTTGATAATGCATATTAAACACGTTTAACTCTCAATATTTGGGCTTGCTCAACAATTGTATCAAATTTAAATTCCTCATTTACAAAATTAAACTTTGGAAGGCTTATCAATGATGATCATTATGGATACTATTTTTTTTGGAATACCCACTAATGGGGTACACATACTGCCTTACATGTTACAATTATCATTTAAGGTGGCTATATATGTAATATATATTGATAGTTCCATAATTTATATCAAATGACAAAGTTGGAACTTTTTTTTTTCTTCATTTCCATGGTGTTGGGCCTGTTGGTAGTCCTAACTTTGTGCAAGGAATAGCCCACAAACACATTCCAACTCCTATTGGGTCAAGCCTTGCTTTATTATAGAAGAAGTGCCTGCATATGATAAAAGTCTCATTAACAAGAAGTAATTGAAACAACAACAACAGTAGCATATTCAGTGTAATCGCACAAGTGGAGTGTGGAAATGGTTAAGTATACACAGAGTCGCAAATCTTACTACTATCTTGGAGGTTAACAGGTTGTTTCCGATAGATTAACAAGAAGTTGAAAAAGAGTAAAGAATGAACTTTGATTTTTATGTCATATAACTAAGGGATTGTTCATAAATTACTTGGTTGTTAGCTATGTTTTACAATTATTGTCATGAAAGAATTTATGTATTCAACCAAAACTTGTAAAGATTAGACAATTAAATTAATAAAAAATAAGTTAATTAATGTTACCTTGATCTTGATTAGGAGCTTCTAAATCATTTTTCTGCAAAGCTCCTTTGGATAATATAATAGCCTTTGAAGCCTTCATGTCTTTTCCTTTTCCCCATAGCACCACATACAACCCCATTATTATAAGCAATCCACCTAATATACTGTTCATAACCAACAAGTTAAGCCAGTAAGAAGATTTTTCAAAGGCTTTTTACACTGTACAACAATTCAACAACGTCCGCGATAAAAAAATAACCAGTATATAGTGTATAATCAATGTATAATTTGTATACAATTATTTATGTATACATTTGTTATACACTGGGTATACATGACAACTACAAAGTGTTACAACTAGATGTCATTTATACCACCTATAAGTATGTTGATACGATATATTCAAAGCAATTTTCATAATACATCATGATAACTACAACTTGAAATATCAAACTTTCAAATAAATAGGAGTTTTTTTTTAAAAAAAGGCATTGAATAATTACCTTCCTAGATATAGGGTCTCATTAAGAAACAATGAGCTAGCTAGTGCCACAAAAAGAAGGATTAAAGGGTTGAAGACTGAGACAAATAGAGGGCCTCTTTTCTGAGAGCACCATGTCATTAAAATCACCACAATTCCAGATCCTAAAGTTCCCTGCATAAAAAAAGGAACTATATATAATCAACAACCATAGTTTTAACAAATTGTCTAATAACATAAACATTTTATTATACATAAAATTTTACATATATATATATTGATGTTCCTTTTAATTAAAATAAAATAATATATATATATATGTATATATTGATGTTCATAAGTCATCGTGTCGAGGGTCTATCGTATTCAACCTTTCTCACTATTAGAAATAGAGGTTCTTTCCATTGCGAATCAATGAAAATTTGTGTTATAAAAATGATTTTCCCACCCCTTTTCCACCGAACCAATTCATTGAGAAAACGCATGGTGAGAAACAAATTCTCACTGAATTACTGAGAAGCGTTCTAATTTTTTCCATGTGAAAAAAAACACTACTATTTGTTCTTTTCTCACTCATCGATTCAAGATATCTGTGGTAAAAGCCACTATACATTTTCAGTGGGAAAATAGTGATATTTTAGTAGTGTCTACCCCACAAAGATAGGGATAAGGTCGCATAAATTCAGTCTACAGACCCCACTCGTGAAATTACACTGAATGTGTTTATCTTGCTACTTTATTGTTGTTATTTTGCTTTCTAGCCTATTTGTTGCGCCGAGGGTCTATTGGAAATAACCTCTCTGCCACATAAAGGTAACGATAAAATCTGTGTACATTCTACCTCTCTCGTAGGATTACACTGAATATGATGTTGTTAGATAAGTTAATAAACATTGATGACTTACAAGATAGAGAACAACAAACAATCTTCTGTCCCAACCAAGCCTCCATTGAGATACTTGTCTGTCAAAGCATAGTGCAAATAGGACTGACTGAATGGATCCCATTAGGCTCATCAATGCTGTGCTTGAGTAATGGCATGGATAGTTTTTACTCACCTTTGCCTATTAACATTGATCAAACAAAACAACAATAATTAGTCAAACATACATATAATTGGTGTTTTGAAAAATGAAGTATATATATATGATATACTTACCAATAATACTATCCATAGTGAATAACAAATGCAAGAGGTGACAGCCAGTACAATTCCTAAAGCAAAAGTGCCACCAACTAACTTCTTATGTGTTGTTGCTTCATTATCATGATGTAGCAAATCAATTTTGATAGGCCACATATGAACCTCTATTCCTTTGTATAATGTCAATAACATTGCTCCACCAACACATATCATTGTTCCCATTACCTTTGCTTTCCCACTTACTTTATCAAATGATAAATTCTCAAACCTAATGAACATTTTAAGGAAGGAAAAAAAATCCACGTTGTCAGTAACAGTATCAGAAATTTATATAAATAGATTCACAACAACATTTACCATCGAAATCAAGTTAATTTAAACTTGAAGGAAGGGAAAAAATAATAAAATTTCACGTCACTAATGACAGAATAAATTTTTTATATAAATAGATTCACAACAACATTCAACATCGAAATCAAGTTAATTTAAACTTAAAGGAAGGGAAAATATAATAAAATTTCATGTCATTAGTGACAGAATCATAAATTTATATAAATAGATTCACAACAACATTCAACATCGAATTCAATTTAATTTAAACTCAACGACCTAAAGTAACTTTCAAACCTCCTCTATCACTATATAACTAGAAATTCCTCTTATGCTTAAGAGATTTAAAAAAGTATTTACAATCTAGATTTTTCTTTTTACTCTGTTAGCACAATATAATTTTTGGGTAAACGGATGCAATTGAACCCTTTCCCTCCTTCTAGCTCTGTCTCTGCTTTAACTCATGCTTGAGTTATTTAATCAACTTGTTAGTGGTTGCTATCGTCAAAATGTGGAAAAAAAAGTTTTATACCCTCATGATCACAATTGATGAATGTGTAATTAAGGTGCTATCGGAGAACAATTAGCCGATCTAGATGTACGAATTATTAAGATACTTTTGTCCTCCTCCTTTGAATATTGAGAATTTACACACACGCAAAAAAAAAAGAATAACATAATAATATAAAGTAAATAAATATACCTTAGAAGGACTGCTATAACAAAAGTCATTGCAGGGATAAGATTGTAAATAGCAGTTGCAAATGTTGCAGATGTCATTATCACACTTGTATAAAATAAAATCGAAAATAATGAACCCCTGAAATAACAACAATTTCATCACATCAATTTATTATCTCTAATTTCTTCTTCTAATTAACAAAAATAAAATAAAATAATACCTTTGCATATCAAAATCTCTGTGTAGTAAATAATACTAATTGTTAATATATTATGTTTATATCACTTTTATCATACACGATTACTGTAATCATATGTCACATTCTCTAATTAAATCTCAAAAAAAGTTTTTTTTTTTAAAAAAAAACGTACAATAAATTATGCCTATCCAAAAGGATACTAATCTAGAGAATCTTGAAAAAAGTTGCAACGAATTATATCAATTGGATATAATATGATACTTAATTGACAGTAACAATTGTTTTAAAAATATAATAATTGTATCTTTTTAAATATTCGTGTTATATAATGAGTTTTTTAAAAATAAAATATCATAAGCAGATATATTCTTGGGAAAAGTGTAAGTAAACTGAATGGACATCATAATTAGTTAGTGACAATGTTTTTGGGAATTGGAATAAACATAAAACGTTTTTTCCAAGATATCTTTAATTTTATCCTATCTAAATAGATTGAACACCTTTTTAAGTTGATCATTTATTCTTTTTATGAACTAATTTATTTAAGCCCCATTTTATAGTTTTAAATTGATGCAATTTGTAGATAAGTACTCTAAATATATTGCTTGAGCCTTAATTAAGGAATTACTAATTTGGACCCCCATGGTTTGAATGAATTATATTAATCTCCTTTGTAGTTTATCTTTTATTACTCCCTCATTCTTAATTTATGTGCTACAGTTTGACTGAACATAAAATTTAAAAATATAAAAACACTTCGAATTGATAAAAAAAATGTGTCATATAAATCAGGACAACGAAAATAATTTGAAAGCCAATAGTTGAATATCACTTACCCTAGTAGTCCTGAGAGAAATGCTTGCGCAATAACCGTCCGAGTTAGTTTTGGCCGCTTATTCCTAACAAAAAAAAAAATAGAAACCAAAATTAATTTTTGTCAAATAAGATATTTTGAAATGTAACTCACAAATATACATACTAATCAAAAATATTTTTTAAAATCTTACTGCTTAATAAACTAAAAGCTAAATCGTACTATAAGATTGAGTAAATGGAGTATGAGTATCTCGTTGACACCAACATGGGTTGTGAGGATGGTTCGATTTCTTTTTATCCTTAATCAAAGGTTTGAGTTCGAGTTTATAAGAATAATCATTCTTAGAAATGGATCGTGCAATGCGTGAATTCTGAACTAATCGAGTCTCAATATAAATATTATTGAAATACCAGGTGAAAAATCAAAGAAAATATCTAATTGAATAGTTCGGGATCCCATCACCGTTAATTATAGATCTTTGGTGCAATCCCTTATGGATTAAAAAAAACATCTTGTTGAAATATTGTATTTAGAGATGGACTCTACAATATTTGAATCGAATATAATCGGACCTAAATTGAAGAAGAAAGTATCTCATTGACTTCCAAGAACTCTCATGTCATCAAAGATACATTTATACTCTCATGTCATCAAAGATACATTTATACTCTCATGTCATCAAAGATACATTTATCTTCACCAAAATAAAAAAGGGACAAAGATAAGTATTTTGAAATTGGAAAAAAAGAAAAGAAAAAGGGACAAACATAATATGGTGGAGCAATAATTAAAAGTGCAAATAATAGACTTGGCGGGGTCAAAAGAGACAACTCAAAAAGATAGGGGCAAATATTCTTTTCTCAACAAGTCATGTATATGAACATATACACCCATAAGTTTTTATTTTGTACTGTTAAGTACCACTACTTTAAAAACTTTCTCTACTTGGAAAAGATTGTTTTAGAATCTTTTTTTATTCTTTTGGTTTAACAATTATTCCCTCTGTTTCATTTCATGCGGTAAGGTCCAGTACGATTAATGGTCAAATTATTCATTTTTCTTCTTCTTATTGTAGTTATACCTTAACTATTTTACTAGGTATCTTCTATTTGTCAGTACAAATATTGAATAGTTTTGTTAGCATCTTCACATTTTTTATAAATTAAATTTATATATTTAGAATTATCATAAAATAAATACTATCAAGTCAAAATGCTATTATAAAATACAAAATTTCTTTAAAAGTTTTGGTCACTCAAAAGTCTCATTAACTTTTGAAATATTAATAGTGTCACATGGAGTGGAACAATGGGAATATCATACTTTACTTGACATTTTTCTTGCATGATTAGTATAGTACTTAAAGCTATCTTTATGCCCATTTTTATTAATTATGACTTAAATTGTTGTAAAATAAAACATTTCATAGGATGATATATATATATATACGCACTAACCACAAATGGGCAAGTTTATTTAAAAATAAATAAAAATTATTTGTATATAATCTTAATAAATAGTATTGAAAGAGATCGTGAGGGTCTGGGGTGGTGCAGATGGGGGGCTACAGGACGGTGAAGGTGAAGTCGTGAAGAAGATGTGTGTTGAAGGATAAGAAAGAAGCAATCAGTGTAAAATGGCATTTGTTAAACTTCTTTTCTCTATTTTCACGGAAAATCATTTTTCTCATTTTTAAAAATTTCTATTTCTAAAAGTTTAACCAGCCAAAATGGAGAAAATAAGTAAACATTTTCCTAAAAACCAAACACCCTATTGCCATCTCTTTTACCCTCGTAAGAGCTCCCACCATTTTCCTCCCTTGATGATCACTCGAATCCACACACCCTTAGAGCTGAAGGTCCTACTCCTGGATCACTATATAAATCAACCTGATAAGGACCCTGAATGTGTGGAATTCGTACGATAAGGCCTACAAACTCAGACTGCTTACCATCTGAACAACTCTCTCTGTGACACATGAGAAGTCTCTAATTTCTTATATGGAATGAAAGCAAGAAGATAAAGGATGCTTACTATCTTAACGACTTTCTCGACATGAAAGCAAGAAGATGAAAGAAACCAAGTAAATAATAATTACTTACCATTCAACAACTATAGCAATTGGAGCAAGAAATGCAGTGGCAAAAATCCATCTATAAGCAACCATAACTCTCATAGTCATTCCATCATCTGCTGCCACTTTTGACAATACAATATTTCCTCCTAATAATACTGCTGCCAAAGTCATTGCTCCTACATGTTTCACTCTTTCAAAACCTGTGTAATTCTCAATTAAAGCCATAATATATTACTAATTAATTCACACAAAACTAGAACAAGAAGAAAAAAGGAGAGTGTGGAATATATTTTTTGTTTTTGTTTTTGAGAGTACTAATTAATGGTACAAAAATGAGCTATAGTTTGGCCCTTTTTATTAGAGAAATTGCGTGTTCATGCAGCACAATATTTACTTTTTTTTTTTTTTTAATTTTCTTGCATGCATGCACCACCTTGTAGACAAGTCATGTCTTATTCTACTTTAATTTAATTAATTTTTTTGTTATTTTATATTATTTAATAAGTAAAAGCTTTATGGTGGGATAGCTAGTCTTTTCGAAAGGGATCTTTACACTAGGCATAATTTGAATACACAAACATGTATGTTTGGTGGGACACTCCATTCCCTTGTATTGTCCATCTCTAATAACCATTATTACTGGTTGATTTTAATTTATTTATCTCATTTTGATTTGATATAAAAAAAATTTTAAAAAATATTTTTAGTTTTAAATAAAAAATATGTAGATCAGATAATCTTAAACATGTCAGGCAAAACAGTCGAAATTTAAAAGTATTTTTTTTGGTTAATTTACCATACTTCAATACACATGTTTTCTATAGTTGATTGACTCATAGGGCGGCCGTTGCTGGCGGCAAATGTTACCCTTTCCCGAGGTTAATTAGGAGCAAGTATAGTAATTAATTAGTTAGTTATGTAATCCCTTCGTTTCAAAATATTTTATTTTTTAATTTGTTAAAATTTTTTTTAAAATAAGTGATATTTTATGTAATTAATAAAATTAATTTTTTTCTATTAAAATTATCTTTGTTTTAATATATGGAGTTTTTATGCCATTAAAGAATCACTTCTTTCTTTCACGCATTTTATTCAAAGTATGATACTCCAGTAAATCACTTCTAGGAGTGACATTATATTAAAAGAGATATTTAATACACTATATTTTTCTTTTGGTGATAATCAAGTTAATGTCATTGCATCTAGAGTTTCTACAATCTTCAGAGATATATATATATATTATCGTTACATATAATATAACGACAATTATGTTATTGCCGCAAAAAAAATTCCATTATTGTAGTGTGAGTAATTTTATTAAGAGATATATCCAAGCTAAAAATACCACTTATTCTAAAACGGAGGGAGTATGATGCAACAACAGAGCCATAATTTTCACGAAGAAAATTCAAAATATTAAAAAATGACCATATATATATGGCTTAACCTTGACTATATATACAAAATAATTTTTTTCAACCAAAGAGGATTCAAATAATCCCTTACTTTCACCGGGCTTCGCTCTTTATCTGAGGGGCATGATTTGAATTTTATGAATTTAATTTCAAAATTCAATAACAATTTATATGATTTGTTGGTACAGATTCTGTATTTAGAATTCAGTAGATTTATTAATATACATATATAGGATCTATAACAAAAGTTCATCTTGATAAACGAACCCATAACTAATACACTAGGTATGGCGCTTTGTTACTCTAGTAAGTATATCATCAATCTACATTTAATATAAAAAAGTACATACCAAAGATTTAAAATAATCTACTAGAGTAGTATAAAAAAAGCAATGCTAAATGACTAGAAAATTTGGTCAGAATTTGATCAGAAAATTAAAAAGTCTATAATTCTTTTTAATTTTAAAATAAACTAATCTTTTTTTTCATTTTTTAATTAAAAGGTATTAAAGTTACAGGGTAAATATGTTCAAAAAGATAAAAACATAGATAAAATATCATTCTGGCTAAAATAATTTTTCCGTATAAAAAATATTTATTTTATGAAGTGTATAATTTAATTGATTAAAGCCCAAAAAGAAAGGAAAAAACAAAACATGGACATCTTTTTAGACATTGGGTATGTTGGTAGCCCTTAAAAGCACAATTTTCAGTATGATCTGTATCTTCTATATGGGATCCCTTCAAAAGCATGTCAGTTGGCAAGGATATCTCTTGATTTGGTATCATTTTAGTAAAATTAAAAGGAAAGATATAATAAATAAACGTGTTCTTGAACATAATTTCAGTCGATATCTAGTTTTTTAATTTTGAATGTACATAAGTAGACATTCCACTTGTAAAGTATTGAATAAGTAAATACATACATCCTATTGCCTACATGGCATAATACAAATCAGTTTAACTGTAACTTTCATGTTTTTCTTATTTTTTTTTGCTTAGAACGGAAGGATTTTATTTAATATTAAGATTCATATATCCATACAAAAAAGAATTGATCTATAAGACGCAGTTCCCATAGCATCTCTTGAGTGTATTAGATACTAATGAAGGAGGTACTTTAGAAACATAGAGTTGATTTATATTCATATTAGTTCGAATTTTTTGATTTCCTTCTTTGGCGGATTTCCTATCAGATGTAGAAAGGACTCGAGACTCTGTTTCCACCTGTAATGGCTTAATATTATTTCTTTATCATGTAGGATAATCCTGTCTATTTATTTAATTTATATAACTTTAAATGTCTATTTATCCAAAAATTGAAGGATATAAATACCAGTTGAAATATGCATTATTATGCTTAAAAGATAATAGTATGATAACTTTTTACACATTTATAAATTTAATTTTGAGTGGTGGGTGAATAGGGAACAACTTTAAGAAAAAACAATTATTTAGTTGATACTTAGAACATAAGGCAAATTCTTGGCAATTAACAAGCACGTAGTAGATAGAAGCAAGAACATCGCAAGAAAAACTGGGATTACAATGAGCTAGACAGCAATGAATGTGGTTTGTATAATTGTAGTTGCATTATATTGTGATCAATAATTAAGTGGTCAAGTTATCATCAACATTAATGGAAAGATTCTATATATCTTTTGCCAAAAAGGATGATCTTCTCCCACTTTAGAAGTATGTATTTTATTAAAAATAAAATTAAAGACAGTTAGAATCTGAATATATCTCTGAATATTTGAATCTGAACATAAAGACATTGTAGTAAAGTTTGAATATTAAATATTCAAGATTTTGTTTTTTACTATATGCATCTGAATGTATAAAACTTATTTTTATTTATTTAATATAAAAAATTAAGTTAATTTAATACTATCGATAAGAATTTTTTTTAAAATTATATATGATGGTTGATAATGATGATGTCTAGCGATGTGATTGTATATAGTGCCGGTTGGAGATGGTATTAGGTAATGGTGTTATGGTGACTGAAACTAGTGAATGATAGTAGCGGCTAACAATTACTTGGTAGATGATAGTGATAGACAAAGGAGATAGTGAATGATGGCGATGGTTAGCGATATATAGTGACAATGAATTATAGTGATCGATAATAATTATGATTTTAGGTGGTGATTGATGGGACACAACGGCAATAATTGATAAATGATAATCATGGCCGATGACAATGGGAGTGATATATATAGATGGAATTGATGAAGTGTCATCTTTGTAGAAATTTTTGACTAATCATTTAATGATACTAAAATTTAGTTTTAGATCTTAATTATTCACATTAATTCAAACCTATTAATAGTTATAGCATAGAAAAAAATAAATATACTTGATAGTTAAGATTTAAATAATAAAAATTCGTACATAAAATATAAATAAATTGAATGACTGAAATTCGAACAATCAAGATTCAAATCTTCATTAAGTATAAATAAAAGTGGTGTAAGAGCTAAAACTAAATCCCGTTCATATGTTATGTATTGTAGCAAATAATCTTTCTTATTTTTAAGGTCATAACTTACGTGTGAACTTTTTTACACGTAATATATTCAAACTCATTTTTAATTTATTTTTATTTTTGGTCAATGGTAAACCTTGACCAATCAATTTCATTAATCTGGGGACCTTTTTGGTCAACAATTGAATTCTTTACCAAGTTAATTAAAATTTAATTTTAGAAAATTAAAGTCATGTACGATATCCTCTTAATATTTTTTTAAAATGGGATATATTTTTGCATATAGAGCAGATCTTGATTCATGAATAAACCATGTTCAATAAAGGAAATTTATTTTTTTAGCATCATAAGGTGTGCACTCTATCTAATTGGAGGTTCTTTACTCCCAATGTTTTAGATCCCAAAAACTTTTTTTTTCCAACCTGATGTTCGGAGCCTGCATTGGAGCCCCGACTAAATTTGGATCGCGCACTGCAGGACTCATTCGAGATGACGCTCCCAATAATATTTTCTTCATACCCAAACTCGAATACGAGATCTCTAGTTAACCTCCCAAAAACTTTACTTATTCATCTTTTCAAGCTTTTGTAATTACTACTAAAAATAAATAAAAATGAGAAATACAATTGCTAGAAAAAAGAGTTCACCTCCTATAAATTATGAACTTCATAATTTGTTTTTACAAATACTTTCTGCTTATTCACGAGAAAAACAATATACTATATTCTTATATAATTTATTTTTTCCGTCTCAATTTGTGTGACATTCTTTATCTTGACACAAAGTTTATGAAAATAAAATAAAATTGTGATCTAAAACAAATCTTAAACATATGTATGAGACAAAATTCACGGTTAAATTATCTTAACTTTTAAAAAATGACTTTTTTCTTTGTACAAACTAAAAAAAAGAATGTGTCACATATAAATGAGACAGAAAAAGTAATTAACATGAGGAATTTGTAAGATAATTAAGAAAAAGATAAGATTTATGTCTAGTTGAAGCTAACATACATATGTGGGTCACTCCGAATAGGCTCTGCAATGCGCGATTCGAATTTAATCGAAGCTTCCATGTAGGCTCCGGACATCGAGTGGAAAAAAATGGACCTAACATACATTGAACAGAGTTGTTATACAGAATTCTCTTCATGATACCAATAATTTGGAGAATCATGTTTTGATAGAGAATGCACACAAAAAAAAAAGATAGTGGTAGGGAGTGGGGTTGTGGCGGTGGTAGATGGTGGGGAGTTAGTGGGAAAATGGATATATTTTGTCTCAACACTACACAAATAAAAAATTTAGCGATAATTATTTAGAGGCGATAATATAATTGTATATCATATTTAACGATAATAATAAATATAAATATTTGTAACTAATACTTGGCCTCATTTTATAGTTATACGCTCCCAACTGTGTATAAGTAGACATTTAAATTTATAAAAAGTTGAATAAGTAGACACACAAATCATACGTGACTCTTAATGCAATGTACGATAAATATTTCCGCATAATTATTTTTTTATTACTACTACTAACAATGCTGGATTCAAGATTTTCATTAAGGAGGTTTCGAAAATAAAAATATAGTGCTTGAATTTTAATCTTATATTTAAGAGTTCAAAATCTGTCTATCTATCTATTTATCTATATTTTTAAAGAACTATATTATATATTGTGTAATATTTTGTTGAGGAAATCTGAATAAACTCCTTTACTATCTTTTAAATTCGCCTCTGACTATTAAATATCTCTTTTGTTATAGAGCTAATATGTCAAACATAGATGGAAAAAAATGAAAGAAGTTGTGAACATAAGACATGAACTAATGTTGGAAAGATTCCAAGTATCCCACGTTCTCTGTATGTTTATTGGAAAAGAATCTTATGACTTTTGTTTTCCAGCCTTCTTGGTTTCTTAAGTAGTGGATATATTAATTTTAAAATATGAAACAAAACAAAAATTGGAGTAAGATGTGATCTTGAGGTATTATTTATTTATATATTTATTTATAATATAATGTGATTAGTTTAAAGAGTCATGTTAACTCAATGTGTTACTTAAAAGATAGTCTAATTACATGAAAAATGAGGATCAATTGCCAATCACGTAACACTTATAAATAAAACTATATAACCATTTAAGTTATATATATTGATAATGCAGGAAAAAAGATATGCAAGTAATATATATTACATCATCAAATTTTTAGGACGTTATTTATATATCTTATTTTCAATATCAAGATTAAAAAATAAGAAAAATCGATTACGTAAAAATAAAATAAACGATAAAAATGCCAAATTTCATATAGGAAGGCAGAAACTGAGAATTTATAAAGTCAAAATCAGTAAAAACATTCGTTATAGAAGAGCTCAAAACGGGCATCCCTAGTTTACTATGTCTAATGTACTAAAAATCTATTTTAACTTTTACTTATCACTATTAATAAATTAAAAAATATTTATTTCGCCATATTTTACTCACAAAATTCGAAATAGATAAATAAAACTAAATAGAATTGAATTCTACCTCCGTATATGATTTTCTTTAAAAGCTAATATGTCAAAAATTGGACAAACTATGAACATACTTTGTCAATTTATATCTTTCTTTAATACGTGATTACCAAATCAAAATTTAATTACCACCAACCATATATATACGTGAAGTTTAAAAGTTTTGTATTAGATATTTACTTTTAATTATGATTTACTGAATTGCTGAAATCGAACTTTGAAAATGCTGAACACCAACCATATATATACGCCCTCCTCAACTCCTCATTGTCGAGCAACTTCCACGACTTCCATCTCCACCTTTTGTCACAGAATTGTTCCGAATTCGCTATTTTATTTGAATTCTATCATAATTATGTTTTACTCAAAAAAAAAAAAAAAAAGATTTCTTGATAGATTTTATTTTTTTTTAGAAAAAAAAGACTATAATATCTATCTTTTTTTTTTTTGGACAAGAAATTCTAAACTTATATAAATAAAGGCAGAATGGTCTGGGAGGTCCTTGTACTTGTCTCATTTTGTCACCTAAACCCTTCTAATCTCAACTTTGCCAACTGAACCCTCGAACCCACTGAAATTCAACATTTTAAACCCTTTTTTTGACCTGTCATCCCATGTGGCAAAAGTAATTCAAGTGCGTGAATTACACCTACTTTAGGAGCGTGAGATGCTTTTAAAAAGTCAATAACGGTCATTTTTGGCCATCTTCCTCAAATTCCCCTAATTTCTTCTTCAAATATCCAAAATTTCTTCTCTTTCTCACTCGTTTATCTCTCTCCAAAATTCTTCACTCCAAATTTCTTCTTCTTCTCCACAATTGATCAGGCCCTTTTTTGTCTATATTATATTTTTCTCGCCTTTTTCTTACTTGTTAATTTTTTTGTTCTTCACAATGACTGTTTGTTTTTGCTTTTGTGGGATTCATGCTGAACTTAAGATGTCAAGAACATCAACAAATCCCGGTAGAATGTTTTGGGGCTGTCAAAAATACACAAATGATAATGGATGTGGATTTTTTCGATGGGCTGATATGGCTGATCCTACATACCAAGAACAATACTACATGAAGAACCAATCAACAAATGTTGATCATGGAAGGCATGGAAGGCATGGAAGACATGGAAGACAGGGGAGATCGAGCATTAGTATTGATACCAATGTTGTTGTGATTGTTGTCATTTGGTTTCTATCTTTTGTATTTAAGATGTATTGATGATTTGTTCATTTGAGTACTATGATAATGTAATATAATGTATGAAAATATCCAGATTAAGACTTATAATTATCATAGCAAATTCATAAGCAAAAATAACTTGTTTGTCATAGAAAGCTAACACAACAATTGAAAATTAAGTTAATAGTGGAAAGTATCATAGATAATGTCATTTAGAATTTAGCTAGGCAAAACATGAGTCTTTACAATGAAATATTATGTGTTTTGAGTTCTTGGTGTGGACTGAGTGACTCGCTTGTAACTTTGTTCTTGTAGCTGCCTTTGAGTAACTGCAGCTCCACCCTTCCACCTTAGTCCATTGAGTTTGTAACCAAGATCGATATTGATAAGGACTGAACTCTTTAATGGTGCACAATGTAACACTCTATCAGTAGTTCCAGACTGTTAAAAGGTAATAATGAATATTAGTTAGAGAGATTCTATAGAATCAAACTAAAGGTCCTTAAATGATAATACTTACCCTCTCAATCACACTACCATTTGCTCCAAATAGCACACCAAAACCAGCTATTATTGGCTTCTCTGTTCTTGGTCTCTTATATCCGGGATTTGCACCACCTCTTTTAACTTTGCTACTCTTCTTTGAGCCACTAGCACTAGTAGTTGACTGTTGAGTACTAAATTGACTTGTTGGTTGAGCAACACTTGCAAAATTTACAGAAATATTTGCAGCACTTCCACCAGTAGTTGTTGCAGCGGTAGTTGCACCTCCAGAAGCTGCTGAAGTAGTGGCTGGACTTTTAGTAGTTGTACTACCACTTCCACCAGAAGTTACACATGTAGAAGCTGCTGAAGTAGTTGCGCCACCAATTCCACCAGTAGCACCACCAGTAACCCTACCAGTTACACCTGTAGAAGCTGCTGAAGTAGTTGCACCACCACTTCCACCTGTAACAGTTCTTGCAGTTCCAGTAGTATAGCCATTTTTCTACATACAAAATTTTTCCAAACTGAATTAAGAAGTATTGATAAAAATAAATTTCAATAACAAAGTTGAAGAAGTTAAAGCAAAACTTACAGCAATTGGACATCCTTTCTTGTTATGTCCAAAATTCCTGCACAAAGAGCATTTCATTTTTCTCCCCTTCCTGGTAGCCTTTTCAAACTTCTTCTTACTAGGCTTATCACTATCTTTAGATATTTTTTTCTTGGTCTTCCTGGCATAAGAGTGATTTCAGGTGGCTCAATGGATGGTCTTGTGCTCTTGGGCCACATTTTCATGTTTGTCATAGGTTGAATCAACTTACTGTAGGCCTTCAAATATGTTTCCTTCTTGTACCAGTGATCAACAAATGACTCAACATCTAGATCCTTGTAGTGCATTGCAGTAATTGCATGTGCACAAGGAATCCCCTTCAATTGTCATGACCTACAACTACACACTTTCTTTTTTAGATTAACAACATGTTTATATGGTGGATGCTGAATCTCATAGCCATTATCTCCATTAAATTTAACCTCACATATGACTACATGTTCAGCATTGTCAGTAAGAATTTGCATAGCCATATGTAACACATCAATTATCCATTTTTCAGAAAACTCCCTCATTTGAGTAATTCTTTCCATGACTTTGACTCTAATTTCCTCTAACTATCACAACCCAAGAATGGATGTGATGGCACTCGTCGTATCCCACCAAGACAAGTCAACCTAAAACCCAATCATTTTGATAAAGTGTGAAAATAAAGTAAAGTTCAATAACAATTACTATTACGAAAACAAGTCAACTTAATTCAATCCCCAAAACCTAGTTGTCACGTGCACAAACCTCTAATGTAAATACTAGAATTGAAATAAAATACGCAAGTCTCAAATGACGTTGTCTTTCAAGTAAAAATAAAATCATAAACAGGAGTAAGAAGGTTCGCTGAGACGACAAACTGCTACCTCTCAGATATCCACAGAAAGTCTCGAAAACGAAGAGAATGGAAGGTATCACGAAGATCCGGGCTCGTAACCTACAAAAGATTGTAGAAGCAAGGGGTGAGTACCAAACCACACGGTACTCAACAAGCAAACCTCTAAACACAAGCTAAGGGAACAGAATACGGGTACTCCTTACACCCCATCCTAACCT
>JAJOOO010023843.1:0-27028 GCA_029582685.1 Solanum piurae
TATATATATATATATATATATATATATATATATATATATATATATGATAGTATTATAATAACTCTACATAATGTTTTATATAGTTTTGGACTTCTTTATGATTGTTTTAGATTATAATTCTTCAACTTATAACTATTATGTTGACCGTTATTGTAACACCCATGATTCGAGCAAGTCCAAAATGCAGATTTTTAGGATTTGCGGGTGCTACCGACGGAGGGAAAACCTCGGCCCATGGTGTGGGCCACATACCATTAGTAGGGTCTGTGGTTGGCCACCTAAAAATCCCTAAAAAGTCACGAAGCACGGCAGGACCTACGGACCGTAGGTGGGACCACGATGCGTGGTCCAGGTCCTTAGATCGTGACCCTCAGACGCTAAACGAAGCCCTTCAAGGATGGACCGTCGATCATTCCACGATCCATTGGTCAGGGGTGATTGATGGTCTCGTCAGTTGTTAAGTCAGGGTCGTTTTGGTCTTTTCCCCATGTATTGGGCATTTAAACTATGTCATTCAACCCGTAAACTACGTCGTTTTACTCTGTTTAAACCTAATAACCTAGTCGGAACATAACCAAAACCTTTATTCACCAGAACATAGAGAAAAAAAGAGGAGAAAGAGTTGACCAACTCCTCAAGAACACACAATAGGTTTTCCAGTTCCAGCCCTGAAATCAAAAAATTTCTTCGTAGATTTCGTCACAAGGTATGTGGGATTTCACTAGTGGATTCCTTTCATCCACTAGGTCCCTAGAATTCAATCAGATTCTTGATTCGATATATCTTTCTTAGACCTAGAGTTTCTAAAACATTAGATATTGGTTGTGAATTAACTGTTATAGTTTTCTTAATCAGATTATCATGTTTCTGTGAAATCGTTACTTAGTTCCTTGCATGAAACTCAGAACCCTAGTTGTGTAGATTCTCTTAGTTCATGAATTACACTTGCTAGGTCAGTTAAACAGATATACATGCTCCAGTTTTGAATGTTTCATTGTCCATACCTAAATGTTGCAGTCTCAGATTTGCATGTCAGAATATTGAGGTATCCAATATTTCAGTTATGTTGTGTCATACACATTTCCAGTTGGGAGTAGGCTTAGCATCAAGTTGGACTAGGGTTCAGCGTACCCTTATAGTCCCAAAACTATGTGCCCCCATAGGAGTATAAGTCCCCTCTGTTGGGCATCAGATTTAGTGATCACGCCAGTCATGCCTTTATACCCCTGTCAAGGTATATTGGGTCCTCTCGATGGGGCGTATGCATCGGACTCCACGTTTAGCTCACGTGGTTTTATGTCGGTCAATAGTAGCTCCCAGAGTCAGACTGTAGTGTATTTGACCAGGTTTTCAGTTATACTTCAGTATTCAATCTCAGCATGTTAAATTCATGATTAGTACTTGGTCATTGCATTTAGCTCAGTTTTCTGTATATTTCAGTGTTATTATTCTGTCCACCTTATATCATTGTTCAGTATGCTTGTTCAGCTTATGTATTTTGTTCAAATATATTCTATATCTTGCATTCTCGGTACATTCAAAGTACTGACGCATACTTTGTGCTACATCCTTTCATTATGTAGGTTCATGTACACAACATCCAGATCACACATAGATCCGTTCCCAATCCATTTTTAGCAACTTTAGTGGTGAGTCCTCACACTTCGAGAACAATAGACATGCTTTTCATATTCAGTCTTTTATTTCAGTTTTCAGTTTTTCTAGAGTTAGTTGGGGGAATGTCCCAGCAACTCTAGTCAGTCGAGGCTTTTCAGACATAGTATTAGATTTAGCTTTAGATTTGAGTGCTTGTTCAGTATCGTTGAAATCTTACTAGTTTTTTATATATTCAGATCAGTATTGGGTATTCCCCATCTTTTAGTTATCTCTTGTTTTAGCTTCTGCATAGTATCTCTTTATTCAATTTTTTTAGTATTCTTATGATATGCCAGCTTCAGGGTTAGCTTGGGGTCACTCGTGATCCTAGGACCCATGTTTACGTCAAGGGGGTAGCCTTGGGGCCTGTTAAACTTGGTATCATAGCATTGGGTTCAAGAGTCCTAGGACGTCTGAAAGCTGCACTAAGTAGAGTCTCTTTCATGGGTGTGAACTGCACCACATCTAATGAGAGGGAGGCTACAAAGTGTTTTAGGAAAAACTTCACTTCCTTGTTATTCTTATCGTGCGTGGGTATGATCTCTTTTCTAATTCATTGTTATGCATTTCAGACCATGCCTCCTTGTAGAACTAACGCAAGGAATGCCAATGCACGCAATGCTAATGCGTTCCTCTAGTCCCAAGCCATGAGGTTTTGAATGTGGAATTTTGGAATGCGATCCAGCTCTTGGCTCAGAGTGTAGCCAACCAGAACAATCAGCAGTCCCCAGTTCCTACAAACACTTATGTTCGATCAGTTGCAGCTAAGGTTTGAGATTTTGTTCGGATGAATCCATATGAGTTTCTAGGGTCACAGGTTGGTGAGGACCAACAAAACTTCATTGATGAGGTTAAGAAATTTTTTGGAGTGATGCAAGTGACTGGTAATGATAGGGTAGAGTTGGCATCCTACCAGCTTAAGGATGTGGCTCACATCTGGTTCACTCAGTGGAAAGAAAACAGGGGTGTGGATGCAGCTCATGTGATTTGGGAATGCTTTACTGGATCTTTTCTTGACAGGTTCTTCTTGAGAGAGTTGAGGGAGGCTAAAGCTCAAAAGTTTATGAAATTGAGGCAAGGTACCATGTCAGTCCAAGAATACGGACTTATGTTCACCCAGCTCTATAGTTATTCTCCACATATGGTTGTCGATTCAAGGACACAAATGAGTAAGTTTCTATTTGGGGTATTCGACTTGGTGAAGATAGAGTGCAGGAATTCTATGTTGCTAGAGGATATGAATATCTCTAGGCTTATGACCCATGCTCAGTTTGTTAAGGGAGATAAGCTTAGGGAAATGCCTAAAGACAACAAGAAGGCTAGAAAAGGAAATTATGAATACTCTCAGCAAAAATCGAGTGGTGGGAATCACTCACAGTTTCAACAAAGATCTACAGCCCCAGTACCTTCATCAGCTAGGTTTCGATAGGATCATAAAGGTAGGCCATCAGGATCTAAGTCTCAGAGGAGTAATTTAGGTAAAAAGGACTTTCCCAACTTGTCCAATATGTGATAAGAACCATCCGGGCGAGTGTCTTGCGGGAAAGGAAGGGTATTTTGGGTGTGGTCAGTCTGGCCATAAGTTGATGTATTGTCCTTTTTCCCAGTAGAGGAAATGAGGTAACAATAATAGGGCTCAGTCTACAGTTCCAACAGCATCGGCTGGTCGCCCAACTCAGTAGGGTGCTTCATCTGGTACAGGTGGCGGTCAGCTCCAGAACAGGTTGTATGCTCTCCAGGCTTGCCAGGACTCGGAAGATTCTCCTGATGTAGTCACTAGTACGTTATGAGTCTTTCATTTAGATGTTTGTGCATTGTTAGATCCAAGGGCTATTCTTTCCTTTGTAACTCCCTATATAGAAGTAAACTTCGGTGTCAGTCAAGAAACTCTTTCAGAACCCTTCTCAGTCTCTACTCCAGTTGGTGACCAAGTTATAGCTAGACGGGTATACAAAAATTGACATGTCATAGTCTCTCAGAAAGTCACCTCAATAGATCTTGTAGAGTTAGAAATGGTAGATTTCGATATCATTCTAGGAATGGATTGGTTACATTCATGTTATGCCTCAGTCAAATACAGAACTAGGATTGTTCGGTTTCAGTTTCAAAATGAGTCAGTCTTAGAGTGGAAGGGTAGTAGCTCAATGCCAATAGGTCGATTTATGTCTTAACTTAAGGCCAGAAAGATGATTTACAAAGGGTATATCTATCATCTTGTTTGGGTTAAGGATTCAAACAATGAAAACCCAACTCTTGAGTCAGTCCCAATAGTAAATGAGTTTCCAGAAGTGTTCCCAGAAGATCTTCTTGGACTTCCTACCGAAAAGGAAATTGACTTCGGAATAGATATCATTCTAGATTCCCAGCCCATTTCAATTCCTCTTTACAGAATGGCTCCAGCCGAGCTTATGGAATTTAAATAGCAGTTGAAAGACCTTCTAGATAAGGGCTTCATCAGGCCTAGTATATCTCCATGGGGTGCTACGGTGTTGTTCGTGAAAAAGAAAGATGGTTCTCTCAGAATGTGCATTGAATATCTTCAGTTGAACAATGTCACCATCAAGAATAAGTATCCTATCCCCAGGATTGATGACTTGTTCGACCAACTTCAGGGTGCTAGTTGCTTTTATAAGATAGACCTTAGATCTGACTATCATCAGCTCAGAGTCAGAGATAGTGACATTCTGAAGATAACCTTAAAGACTCAGTATGGTCACTATGAATTTGTAGTTATGTCTTTTGGACTAACGAATGCTCCTACAGCTTTCATGGACTTAATGAACAGGATGTTCAAATAGTATTTGGACTTGTTCGTTATCGTCTTTATCGATGATATCCTCATTTATTCTTGGAGTAAGGAGGATCATATGACTCATCTGAGAGTTTTTCTACAAACTCTCAATGATCTCCACTTATTTGCTAAATTCAGCATATCTGAATTCTAGTTACAGTCAGTCACTTTCCTTGGTCATGTGGTATCTACCGAAGGAATCTGAGTAGATTCTCAGAAAATAGAGGCAGTGCAACAATGGCCCAGATCCACCTCTCCAACAGATATTAGAAGTTTCTTAGGTTTGGCCGGTTATTATAGGAGATTTGTTGAAGGATTTTCATCCATAGCTTCCCCATTGACCAAGTTGACTCAGAAGAAGGTCTTTTAGTGGTCATATAAATGCGAGAAAAGTTTCTCAAAACTGAAGACTAGGTTGACTATAGCTCATGTCTTGACTCTACCAGATGGTTCAGATGGTTATGTGATTTATTGTGATGCATCCAGGGTCGGCCTAGGTTGTGTGTTGATGCAGTGAGGTAAGGTCATAGCTTCTGCTTCTACAAAGCTTAAGGTCCATGAGAAGAGCTAACCTACTCATGACCTCGAGCTTGCAACTGTAGTATTTGCCCTAAATATTTGGAGACATTACTTTTATGGTTTTCACGTAGATCTGTTCACAGATCATAAGAGCCTTCAGTATGTGTTCACCCAGAAAGAGTTGAATCTTCATCATAGGAGATGGTTTGAATTCCTCAAGGACTATGATATGAATGTGCTTTACCATCCTAGTAAGGCCAATGTAGTGGATGATGCTCTTAGCAGGTTGTCTATGGGTAAGGTAGCACATGTTGAGGAAGAAAGAAAAGAGCTAGCCAAAGATGTTCACCAGCTTTCTCTCTTAGGAGTTCACCTTATGAACACGTCAGATGGTGGTGTGATAGTTCAGCATGGGTCAGAATCCTCTTTGGTAGTGGAGGTTAAGTCAAAACATGATAGTGATCCAATATTACTTCAGTTAAAGGGTGCAATTCATAAGCAAAAAGTTGAGGTTTTCTCTCAAGGGGGAGATGTTGTACTTCGTTATCAAGGTCGCTTATGTGTTCCTAACGTGAGTGAGTTGAGGCAGCAAATCCTTATAGAAGCTCATAAATCCAGATATTCTATTCATCCAGGTGCCACTAAGATGTACTGTGATCTATGGGAAGTCTTTTGGTGGAACGGCATGTAGAGGGACATAGCTTATTTTATGGCTAAGTGTCCTAATTGTCAACTGGTTAAGGTAGAACATCATAAACCAGGAGGTATGACTCAGGAGATTAACATTCCTACATGGAAGTGGGAAGTGATAAATATGGACTTCATTACCTGTTTACCTCGTACTCACAGACAACACGACTCCATTTGGGTGAGAGAGGACATAGTTACTAAGTTCGCTCACTTCTTGGTTGTCAAGACTACAGATTCAGCGGAGGACTACACCAAACTCTACATCCATGAGATAGTAAGTTTTCATGGGGTTCCCTTGTCTATCAACTCAGATAGAGGTCCTCAGTTTAGCTCTCATTTCTGGAATCATTTCAGAAAGGTCTTGGTAACTAGGTAAATCTCAGCACAACATTTCATCCACAGACGGATGGTCAGGCCGAACGTACCATTCAGACCTTAGAAGACATGTTGAGAGCTTACGTGATCGATTTCAAGAGCAGTTGGGATGATCACCTACCTCTCATAGAGTTTGTAATAGCTTCCATTCCAGTATTCAGATGGCCCCATATGAGGCACTATATGGGCGTAGATGCAGATCCCCGATTGGTTTGTTTGAAGTAGGTGAAGCAGCCTTGATTGGGCCATATTTGGTTCATGAAGCTATGGAAAAAGTTCAGCTCATTTGGGATAGACTAAAGACAGCCCAGAGTCGTCAGAAGTCCTATACAGATGTGAGGAGAAGGGACTTAGAGTTTGAAATTGATGATTAGGTTTTCCTGAAGGTGTCACCTATGAAAGGGGTGTTGAGATTTGGCAAGAAAGGGAAGCTAAGTCCTACATATGTTGGTCCTTACAGAATCCTGAAAAGGGTTGGTAATGTGGCTTATGAGTTAGAGTTGCCAGCAGAACTAGCAGCGGTACATCCAGTCTTTCACATTTCCTTGTTGAAGAAGTGTGTGGGTGATCCAGCATCCATAATACCAATACAGGGTATGGCTGTGAAGGATAGTTTCACTTATGAAGATGTGCCAGTTGAGATTCTTGACCGTCAAGTTCGTAAGTTGAGAAATAAAAAAGTAGCGTTAGTGAAAGTTTTGTGGAGGAGTACGTCCGTAGAGGGAACTACTTGGGAAGAAGAAGCATCCATGAAAGCCAAGTATCCTCACCTCTTTCCTTTCGATTCCGTTTCAACTTGAGGTAATAGTTCATCTCCAGTCTCTTAGTTTACTCTCGCGTAAATTCAGTCTTGGTATCTTGTTCCTTCAGTTGTTCTTGCATTTCAGCATATTTGCATGTTTATGGAACTCAGTTCAGTTAAATATCAGTTTCTAGTACTTAGTGGTAGGGATTGCAACTCTTTCCCTCAATACTCAGCTATTTTAGACTTCATTTGACGACAAATATTCCCAAGGGGGAGATAATCTAATACCCTGGATTCGAGCAAGTTCAAAATTCAAATTTTCAGGACTTACAGATGCCACCGATGGAGGCCAAACCACTGCCCGTGGTATGGGCCACAGACCATTGGTAGGGTACGTGGTTCGCCACCCAAAAATCCCTAGAAATTCACGACCCATTGTAGGACCTACGGACCGTAGGTGGGACCACGGTCCATGGATCATAACCCTCAGCACCCAGCCTCAAACGCCAAACGACGCCCTGCCAGGACAGACCGTCGGTCAGTCCATGGTCCTTCAATCAAGGGTCATCGATGGTCTCATCAGTTGTTAAGTTAGGGTCATTTTGGTGTTTTTTCCCTACACATTGGGCATTTAAACTACGCCATTTAACCCCTAAACTACGTCGTTTTACTCAGTTTAAGCCTAATAACCTAGTAAGAACATAACCAAAACCATTATTCACCAAAATTCACCAAAACTTAAAGCGAAAAAGAGGAGATAAAGTCGACCAACCCCTCAAGAATACACAACATGTTTTCTTTAGTTTCAACCCCAAAATCAAACGATTTCTCTATAGATTTCGTCATCAGGTATGTGGGATTTCACTAGTGGATTCCTTTCATCCACTAGGTCCCTAGAATTCAGTCAGATTCTTGATTCTCTATATCTTACTTAGACCTAGGGTTTCTAAAACCTTAGATATTGGTTGTGATTTAGCTGTTATAGTTTTCTTAATCATATTATTATGTTTTCGTGAAATCATTGCTTAGTTCCTTGCATGAAACTCAGAACCCTAGTTGTGTAGATTCTCTTAGTTTATTAATTACACTTGCTAGGTTAGTTAAACAGATATACCTGCTCCAGTTTTGAATGTTTCATTGTCAGTACCTAGATGTTGCATTCTTATATTTGCATGTCAGAAAATTGAGCTATCTTGTATTTCAGTTATGTTGTGTCATATACATTTCCAGTTGTGAGTACGCTTACCACCGAGTTGGACTAGGGTTCAACGTACCCTCAAGTCCCAAAACTACGTGGCCCAGTAGGAGTATAATTCCCTTCTGTTGGGCATCAGATTTAGTGATCACGCCAGTCATGCCTTTATACCCCTGTTAAGGTATATTGGGTCCTCTCGATGGGGGGGCGTATACATTGGATTCTGATGTACCGTGAGTTTACGGTATTTTTGATATATTTCACTTAAGAGTTGTGTGTCTAGGGCCATTTTGTATTGAAAATAATGTTTTTGTGTCATGTTTGCAAGAAATAGGCTTGGACGTGATTGAGTGAAATGACAACTAAAAAATCTACAGAAGTAGCCACCCACGAAGGGACCATAGGTCCTATGACGGTCCGTAGATGGTGGGTGGAAAAGGGAGCATCAGGGAAGTCTGACCAAGTGTTGAAGTACGAAGCAACCTATGGACCGTAGGTCGACGTACGGGCCGTACTGCATGTCCGTAGAAGGTGTTCATAGAGTTGAAGTTCCAGTACCTGATGAAAATCCTAAGTGTGGAGCCATGGAAGAGGACCCACGGACCGTAGGTCAATCTACGGTCCGTCCTGCACGTCCGTCAGTGATGAACTGGAAGTTGAAGGTTTCCAGGACTTGCAGAAAATGTCTAAGTGTTGATCGACAGAGGGTACCTACGGACCATAGGTCGACCCACGGTCTGTAGGTCGAGTCGTCGATCAAAGTGGCGTCCAAAAAGTTTATTTCCTTAATTTGTTTCCTTTTTGCTTAGGGCATGTTTATCTATAAATAGGGTATGTAAACCTCGTTTATGGGGGTTAGACATTATTGTTTACTTTTAGTTCCTGATATTTTCTTGGGAATTAACTTGCAAACTTTGGCAATTTGATTTCTGGATTTCGGTTTATAAGATTTTTGCTTTGAAATTCAATTGGAGATTACGGGTTTCTTCTACTCTAAACGTAAGTTCATGAATTCTCTTTACAAAAATATGAATTGTGTTCTTTCAACCATGAGTAACTAAATCCACAACTAGGGTTGTGAGAACCATGAGCAATTAACAATGTATGAATAATAACTAAGTAATTCTTGAATACTGTTGATGCATGTATTGGTAATTCTTTCTCTTAGAAGTCTTTTTAACGGTGGCCAAAGTTAGAAATCGCCTTGTTGCTACTTGCCGGACCAAGGAAGTAGTTAATAAGAAAAGAATTATCAATAGAGATTGAGTGTGATACTGTCTAATAGTATAATGTCAATTGGTGCGAGGGTGAAAACTAAGTCATACATTGATGTGATGTCTAATTTGAGGTAAATGTAAGGGTTTGTAAATTATAGACACGTAGCCGGACCAAGGTACGGAGTGAAATTCCCTATTTGGAGAACCAATCACTTAGGGATACATATCTTACCAATTTTGCATGTAAAACACTAGGAATGGATTACTATTATTAGAATTACCGCGTTAAGATCTTATGGGGAACACATATACCCTAGTTTCTCTCTTTCGTTAATAACAACAAAGTTTGAATCTTGCTCACTTGTCACTTAAACAACAATCAGTTATTTGTTTCACAAATCCCCCCCCCCCCCTTTACTTACTTGTCTCGAAAATAAGTTGACTAAACAAATATAATAGTGAGTTAAGTTTAAGTCTAAACCATATTCTTCGTGGGATCGACCCCAACCTACAAGTTAGGTTCTTTATTTGACAACGATCAGGTATACTTCTTTAGGGAGGTGTAATTTGAGCATACCAGACTCCACGTTAGCTCACGTGGTTTTATGTCGGTCAATAGTAGCTCCCACAGTCAAACTCTAGTTGATTTGACTAGGTTTTCATTTATACTTCAGTATTCGGTCTCAGCATGATAAATTCATGATTAGTACTTGGTCATTGCATTTAGCTCAGTTTTTAGTAAACTTCAGTATTATTATTATGTCCAGCTTATATCATTGCTCAGTATGCTTGTTCAGCTTGTGTATTTTATTCAGCTATATTTTAAATCATGCATGTTCAGTACATTCCAAGTACTGACGCATACTCTGCTCTACATCCTTTCATGATGTAGGTTCAGGTACTCAGCATCCAGATCATGCATAGATCGGTTCCCAATACATTTTCAACAGTTCGGTGGTGAGTCCTCATACTTCGAGGACAATAGATATAATAGATATGTTTTTCATATTCAATCTTTTATTTCAATTTTTAGTTTTGCTAGAGTTAGTTGGGGGCATGTCCCAACAATTCTACTGAGTAGAGGCTTTTCATACATAGTATTAGATTCGTCTTTAGATTTGAGTGAATGTTCAGTATCGTTGAACTTTTAGTTGTTTTATATATATTCAGATCAGTATTGGGTATTCCCCATTTTTAATTTAACTCTTATTTTAGCTTCCGCGTAGTATCTCTTTATTCAGTTGTTTTAGTATGCTTATGATATGCTAGCTTCAGGGTTAGTTTGGGGTCACTCGTGATCCTAGGTCCGATATTTACGTCAAGGGGGTAGCCTCGAGGCGTGACAATTATATAATGGCATGTTATTCAAGTAAGAGTGATATTGATGTTATTACATGGCATGCAAGATTAGGTCACATAGGGAAAGATCGAATGAATAGGTTGGCAAAACAAGGACATTTAGGTTCTTTCACCAAAATTGATATGCCAACTTGTGAAAATTACCTTGCCGGAAAGATTACGCGTAAACCATTTGGGAGGCTAAAAGAGTTGAGTTCCCACTTTAATTAATTCATTCTAATATTTGTGGTCTAATGAATTTGAGGGAAAGGTTAGGTCTACATAATTCGTTACATTTATTGATTATTTCACGTGTTTATGTCTATTTGATTTCTCATAAATCTGAAGCACTTGAGTGCTTTAAGAGATATATGCATGAAGTTGAAAATCAATATGATAAAACCTGATCGAGGACGTGAATATTTATCAAAATAATTTGAAGAATTATGAACAGAAAAGGGTATTATCATATAGTTAACTACTACCTATACACCCCAACAAAATGGTGTAGCTAAAAAATGGAATACAAACAATTACAGACATGACAAGTTTAATGATGGCACAAACAAATTTGTCTATCTCTTTCTAGGGAGATGCATTATTTACTGCGGCCTTCATATTGAATATAGTGCATTTTAAATCAGTATCCTCCATAATAAGGTCTTGAGCTTTTGAAAGCTCTTCTCACACTCATCAAACAACTAGAAACTCACGCTCTGCCTGGTTAGTCTAGTAAAAGGAGATGCAATGGTAGAGAAAATCTGAACAAATCTCTGATAATAGTCCTTAAGTCCTACAAAACTCTAGATCTCAGTAACCAATGTAGGCTGGCCTAACCCCTCACTACCTTAATATTGGCTGGATTGGCCCAAGTGCCCTCCTTGGACACCAAGTGTCCCAAAAATGCCACAGAATCGAGTCAAAACTCATACTTTGAGAACTTGGCATAAAATTTCTCTTCCCACAATCTCTGGAGTACAATCCTCAAATGTTGATCGTGATCCTTCTTAGTCTTGGAGTACACCAAGATGTCATCAATGAACACTATCACAAAGAGATCCAGATAAGGGCGGAACACCCCGTTCATCAACTCCATGAATGTTGTAGGGGTATTAGTCAAATCAAAATACATCACAAAAAACTCAATGCCCATAACGGGTCCTGAATGTTGTCTACTTAAGGATATCCGAAGCCTTAATCTTCAACTGATGATAACCAAACCTCAAATCAATCTTTGAGAATAGAGATGCACCACAAAGCAGATCGAACAAATCATCAATATGAGGAAGAGGATATGTGTTCTTCACTATCAATTGGTTCAACTGTCGATAATGAATACACATGCTCATGGATCCATCCTTCTTCCTCACAAACAACATAGGAGCACTCCATAGAGAAACACTAGGGTGACTAAGACCTTTACTCAACAAATCCTGTAACTGGTCCTTCAATTTCTTCAACTCAATTGAAGCCATATGATAATGAGGAATAAAGATGGGCTTGGTGCCTGGATCCAAGTCAATAGAGAGATCAATATCCCTATCCGGAGGCACACATGGAAGATTAGTAGGAAACACATCTATGAACTCTCAAACCATGGGCACAAAATCCATGGGAGATGGCTCAATACTAGTATCCTGAATGAAAGCCAAGTAGGAAAAACACCATCTATCAACCAATATCTGAGCTCTAAAAAGGAGATAACTTTTCTAGGGTAGGAAACACTAGCACCCTTCTACTCAACTCTCGAGACACCCGACATCGCCAATGTCACAATCTTAGCATAACAATCCAGAATTGAATGATGTGGAGAGAGCCAATCTATACACAATATAATATTGAAGTTTACCACTCCCAAAATGATCAAGTATAACCAAGTATCATACATATAACACCTTAGAAAAATAATGGATGCATAGTTGATTGTAGGTTCAAGTATACGGGTCCTGTTTGCGGACCTTATAAAGTTCTACGATCCGTAGAAGGGAGTCGTAGAAATGGCCTTAACGATTTATTGATTTGTGCATCTCTGAAGTTTTCTACGGACCATCAAGATAGTTCGTAGAATGTCATGTGGTCCGTAAGAAGTGTTTGTAGAAGAGTTCCAAACTTAGTTGAAAATAGGTTGGACTTTTGGGTTCTACGGTTGGGTCTACAATCCATAGAAGTTTAGACAGACCATAGAGTTGTCTCGTGGAAATTTATTCAGAATCAGACCCTAGTAACCAGTTCTACATATGACCAGAACGGTCCGTAGAAGTTTATATGTACCGTAGGTCAGTCCATAGGACCCTTTCAATAGTTATTCTTAAAGGGTATTTGGGTCTTTTCCTATGTAATTAATACCTATACTATGTCGTTTTATTTGAAAATATAAGCCCTATAACTACCCTTCACCCTTAGAAATTTCCCCCAACTTTTCATCCCCTCAAATTCCAAAATTCTCTCCAAAGTTCTCTCCGAAACATTTCTCTGTAGATCAAGAAAAAAGAAGCTAGGGTTCTTCAAGTTCAAGTCCCTTTTTTCATCATTGCTTAGGGATTCAATCAAGGTATGTAGGTAGTTCATCAATGGGTTCCAATCACCCATTGATTCCCTAAAGTGTATACAATACTCCAATTCAATTTCCCAAAACAATTGATTAGATGTTCATTCAATTTCTCCTGGGTTCTATTTGTATGGATTCAATTGCTTGATCATGATCTTATTTTGATGATTAAACTTAATTACATGCTTTTAAACTAATTCCATGTATACACATGTATTTATCAATGAGTTTTGACTATGATCCCTAATTTACATGAATTTATGAAGAAGCTTGAATCTACGAATATGTTTTTTATGAAACCATACATATTTTTATGAAATCAATGTGTATGACTTAAATAAGCTTATATATGAAGGTGTCTATATGTTCTACAAATATTATCCACATGACATGAATGGTATCTAGATTTTCTCTCAATACTTTTGGGCTATTTTTACTTAGCAACGAGTGGCTTTGAGGTGGAGGCTCAATTAGGTTAGTTTCTAATAGCAACCTCAAGTCCTAAACTACGTGACCCCATAGAAGTTGTCTTAAATGACCTAGCTCGTGGATCCACATATAACTTATGATATGATGTGTAGGGGTTTTACCTTGGCAAGTAGAATTCTGATTCTTTCATTTTGAGAGATATACCAGATTCCATATTATATCTCCCTTAGTCTATGTCGGTTAATGGGAACTTCCCACAAAACAAACTAAGTTAATTCATTATGTTTTATGAATCTTCCTTTATTATTTAAAGATGAATTGACTATGTTCATGATTTGTGAATCTTCTTAAATGATTTTACTATGTCTTAACTTTGTCATGTATTTCATGTTTTTGATTGTCTTCTCTGATGATAACGTCTCATGTTTTATTGAATTTTCCTCATACTTCGTACATTTCATGTACTAATGCATATTTGTGCCTACATTGGTTCACTATTGTAAGGCTTGACGATTCTCTCCTTCCGTTCATGGCTAGGTTATTATATTAGATACTTAAAGACTTCGTGAGTCCTCATACTTCGAGGATGATGTCTCTCTTATATGTTTTTCCTTATTACCATTTTAAAGACTTTGTATGTGATTTATGGGTTACATCTCAATCACTTATTTTGATGTAATAGATGGTTTGTTGATACTATGTTAGACTTACACTTTTGCCAAAACTCTTTTAGGAAATAAGACTGTTTATATGAAATCATTATTTCTATTATCTTGTATGGTGTATACTAAGTGTCTTGTGTAGGACCTCTCAGGGTCTTATTCACCATGTTATGTATAAGGTGTACTTTGGGTCGTGAAAAACTTGGTATTCATGGAAAAAGGTTTAGAAAGGTTCTAGGATGTTTCATAAGCCACGTTGAGTAGAGTCTTGTCCATAGGTGTTAAGCGTGCCACATTTATGAATAAGAGGTTATAAGATGTTTAGGAAGTCTCACTTCTTTCATTACTCTAAAGTCTTTCCATAGAGTTTATCTCTTTAAAGGTCCTCTCCAAATTCTTATTTATGCTTTACAAAACATGCCTCCACAAAAAAATCATGTCTGGAGGAATGTTCATGAAAATGTGATGCCCGAGGTTCCTCAAGTGTTGGTCAACCCTTTGGCCAAGCAGGTGACTAATGATGAGTTTCGAGCCACATTTCACTCATTGTCTCAAGCTATGCAACTCAAGAAAATAGGGAGGTTGTGGCTCCCATGAACCTAAGGGTGGTACGGTGGCAACAAGGGTGACGGACTTTACAAGGATGAATCCCCCGGAGTTCTTCATCTCTAAAGTGAAGAAAGATCCTCAAGAGTTCATCAACGAGGTTCACAAGATTGTCGAGATTATGATTATCACTTTGGTAGAAAAAGCAGAATTGGTCGCTTACTAACTCAAAGGTTTTGCTCAAATTTGGTTTAATAAATGGAAGGAAGAGAGGGCAATAGATGAGGGTCCTCTTGATTGGGAGAAATTTAAGGTTGCCCTCCTACATAGGTTCTTTCCCCTATAGATGGGGTAGGAAAAAGTGCTTAAATTTAGTAATCTCCATCCACAAATCATGAGCATCAATAAATATAAATTCAACTATCAAAATATGCTCCAACTATGGTTGCCGATCCAAGGGCAAGCATGAGTAAATTTGTGTCGGGTGTTTCCGACTTGGTGGTCAAAGAATTTCTAACTTCCATGCTTGTTAAGGAGATGGATGCCTCTTGTTTGATGATACATTCTCAACAAATCAAAGGAGAAAAACTTAAGAAGAAGGCAAGGGATTCAAAGAGGTAAAAAAGGGGTAATGGTGATTTCTCACATTTGAGGTCCATTGGAGGTAATCTTTCTCAGGGTAATGGTTCTAGTGAAAAAATGATGTCGGAGTAGCGGAAGTGGGGAAAAATCCATAGGGGTGAGTGTCTAGCATGTTCAAATACATGCTTTGGGTGTGGAAAGAGTGGTCACTAGGTGAGAGATTGCACATTACTTATGACTAAGGAAAGGGATGGTAGGCAAGTTCAACCTAGTGGTTCTGGTTCGGGTACTGCAAGGCAAAATGGGTTCTATGCAATTCGGACTCGACAAGATCATGAGGGTTCCTCGGATGTGGAAATTGGTAAGTTATGATCTTTTAGCTTGTTATGCATTTCTTGATGTTGGGTGTTTCGTTGTCTATGGTAAGACTCCATGTATAGTTATTGTGTTTGAAGTCAAATTTGAAATCTTGGTGGGAATTCTTTAAGCATTTACTTGTATCAATGGTTTTGTGGTTGTTAAGACTTTGGTGCTATGCTTGGGTTGAGGGAGATGGATTCAAAAATACTAGTGAGGTTTCCTCCCAGTGGAGATAATGTTTGTTACATGGCTGGTATGTGTGTGGAACTATTTAAATTGTTGGGAGGGTTCTTTGCTATGGTTTAGTATGGGAATGGTTGGAGGCGATGTGATGTCTTAGTATCCTTATCTCATTCCTTTGTCTTCGGGTCTAGCTTGAGGCATTAGCCTCTCATGTTCACTTTTTAGGAGTCTTATGCTCTTAGACATTCTCATGTTTCCTCATGCATACATGCTCATGAAAATTTTGATTTTTGAGATTGTGATTTAGCTTCATTGATTGCTTCATGAAGATGTGTTATGTATGGTTTGCATGTATGTTTATGAAAGGATGTTTTAGAAGTATGTTTTCGCTTGGAGCTGATATTCCTCCTTAGTTATGTGCATTTTGATAAAATTGCATTCATGTTGGGTTGTTAGTTTCTCTCCTAATCTATTCATGCTAGCTTGAGTCCCATTCAAGAACGAATGTTCCCAATGGGGTGATATTGTAACACCTCAAAAAAAGAATGGTTGCATAGTTGACTGTAAGTTCAAGTCTACGGGTCCTATTTATGGATATTATAAGGTTCTACGGTCCGTAGAAGGGAGTCGTAGAAATGACCTTAAGGATTTATTGATTTATGCATCTCTAAAGATTTCTACGAACTACGAGATGGTCAGTATAAAGTCATACGGTCTGTAGGAAGTGGTCGTAGAAGGGTTCCAAACTTGATTGAAAATTGGTTGGCCTTTTGGGTTCTACGGTTGGGTCTATGGTCCGTAGAAGTTTAGACGGACGGTAGAGTTTTCTCGTGGAAATCAATTCAGAATTAGACCCCAGTAACCAATTCTACGGATGACCAGTACGATCCATAGAAGTTTAGACTGACCATAAGTCAGTCTGTAGGATCATTCTGGCAATTATTCTTAAAGGGTATCTGGGTCGTTTCTTATATAATTAATACCTATACTACATCGTTTTACCCCTAAATCTAAGCTCTATAAATACTCTTCACCCTTAGAAATTTCCCCCAACTTATTTATTCCCTCAAATTCCTATATTCTCTCCAAAAATCTTCTCTCTATAGCAAGGAAGAAGAAGGTAAGGTTCTTCAAGTTCAAGTCTCCTTTCTTCATCATTTTTAGGGTTTCAATCAAGGTACGTATGGAGATCATCAATGGGTTCCAATCACCCATTGAGTCCCCAAAGTTTCTTCAATTCTCTAATTTAATTTCCCAAAAAAATCAATTAGAATTTCCTTCAATTCTCTAATTTAATTTCCGAAAAAAATCAATTAAAATTTCCTTCAATTCCTCATGGGTTCTATTTGTATGGATTCAATTGCTTAATCATGATCTTAATTTTATGATTTTGACTTAATTACAGGGTTTTCAACTAATTTCATGTGAACCCCTGCATTTATTTATGAATTTTGACTATAACGCTAATTTACATTAATTTATGAAGAAGCTTGAATCTATGAATATATTTTTATGAAACCATGCATATTTTTATGAAAGCAATGTATATGACCTAAGTAAGCTTATAGATGAAGGTATCTATATGTTCTATGAAGTTTGGAAACATGACATGAACGACATCTAGATTTTCCTTCAATGTTTTTGCGCTATTTTCCTAAACTATGTCTTGATTAGTATAGTATCCGGATATGCCATCAATGAGTATAAATCACGCTTTTAAAATGATTTCTATTAGCAGTAGGGTATTCTTAGTATGTAGTTAATGACTATGGGACTTATAAAGCTATTATGAAAAGATCATGGATGGTGAAAGGTTTTCTCACACATGGTTTATGGAGCTACTCTATGAAATTTCTAGCTTGGATTAGTATCTTAATTGTACTTTTACATGGATGATAATATAAATATGATTAATGACTATTCCATGGGATTTTTACATATCATCGAGATGCTTTGAGGTGAATGCTCAATTAGGTTAGTCTCTAGTAGAAACCTCTAGTCCTAAACTACGTGCCTCTGTAGGATTTGTCTTAAATGACCTATCTAGTGGATCCACATATAGCATATGATATGATGTGTATGCGTTCTACCTTGGAAAGTAGGATTCCCCTTCTTTCGGTATGAGGGATATACCAGATTCCATGTTATAGTTCACATGGTCTATGTCAGTTAATGGTAACTTCCCACAAAATGAACCAAGTTAATTACTAATGTTTTATGAAGCTTTCTTTATGATTTAAAGGTGCATTGATCATGTTCATGATTTATGAATCTTCTTTAATGATTTTTCTATGTCTTAACTTGATCATGCATTTCATGTTCTCGATTATGTCCCCTTATGATCACGTCTCATATTTTATTGCATTCCCCTCATACTTAGTATACTCCATGTACTAATGCATACTTATGTCTATATTGTTTCACTAATGTAGGGCATGACAATTCTTCTCCCTCCATTCATGGCTAGTCGATTGTATTAGAGACATGAAAACTTGGTGAGTCCTCATACTTAGAGAACGATGTCACACTTATATGTATTTTTCCTTATTACTGTTTTCAGACTTTGTATGTGATGTATGGATTATGTCCCAATCACTTCTTTTGATATAATAGATGGTTGGTAGAGACTATGTTAAACTTCCGCTTTTCTCAAAACTCTTTTATGATATAAGATTATTTCTTTGAGATATTTATTTCTATTATCATATATGATGTATGCTAAGTGGCTTGTGTAGGGCCTTCGGGGTATTATACATCATGTCACATCTAGGGTGTACTTTGGGTCATGAAATACTCAGCCAAAGAAACAAGACAAGTTCGATACACTCGATCCACCACTAAGGATTCACCCATTGGTGTAGAAGCATGAATAGGCACAGACATACAATCAAACAATATATCAAACCCAGCAACAAAATAGGTAGACACATATGAGAAAGTAGACCCCCGATCAAACAATACAGACGCAGGTCAATGGAAAACTAGGACGATTCTTGTGATCACACCATCAGAAATCTCGGCCTCAGGCCTTCTTGGAAAAGCATAACACTAGCCCTCACAGCCACCTGCAGTTTGAGTTGAACCTTTACCTCCACCCTATGGAGCTGGAGTACCTCTACTAGTACTAGACTGAACTATGCCCTCGACCCTTGACTGGAGGCATTGAATCTCTGGCAAGAGAACCTACATAAGAACATTGAGGTCCTAAATAAGTCTTTAGAGGACATTGTCTCATCATATGACTTAGATCACCACAAGTATAACAAGTTCTCCGCATAAATAAGTATTGTTGCGAACCAGACGACTACCATGGCCACCTCGTCCAAAACAATAAGATCATCAGGTTGACTGCCCACTTTCAGCTTCTGGCATAGAAGCATGAACCGGTCCATGATGCTAAATGGAGCTACTACCTTTATGTGAACCTATGGATCCAAATAAGGCACCAAAAATGACCACAAGAACGGGCTCTCTTGGGCTCCCCAATCTCCTCTTAAAACCATCAACTCCGCCTCCTTTGCGGTGCTCACAATGGACCGGAAGGAAGCCCATTCTATGGATGCTCTGAACACATAAGACCTGATGGACCTGCAAACTGTCTCTTCCTCACCCATAACAATAGTCATAGCATGCATGTTCCTCAGGAGAAGCCTTTCTAGCTTGACCTTTGGCTGGTGCCACTCCATGGACACGACGTCTAGACGGTGCTACTCCACGAGCACGGTGTCTAGCTCGGGCCCTATCCCTACCCCTAGCTGGGGTCTCAACAACTTCCTCGGGGACTATCTCGCCTCTACCAACAGAAACAGATGCTCTGGCCCTCGGCATCTGCCAAAATAACACGCAACAACTCAACACTAGTAAAGGTAATCACACACGATAAGAAAAGATGAATAAAAGGAAATTTCCTAACAATCTGTGTAGCCTCTTGAAGATAAGTACATATTTCTCCTTACTGATCCTAAATATTGTACTTAAACTTGGCATATACATATGTGGGACCTATGAACTTAGGGCTCTGTTACCATTTGTCACGACCCTAAAATGAACGTGATGACACTTATCTCTTTTTACCAAGATAAGCACCTCAACCCAACAAAAACAAAAAAAAATGTAGAAAATGTAAATCAAGAAGAAGACAAAGGTGAAAAATTTATTCATTCTAAATAATACCCCACAACTTGGTTGTCATGTGTACAAGCCACTAATGAAAATGGAAAATTTAAAAAATTAATACAAGTCTCGCTCTTTGTATCTCAAGTAGAACAAAACTTAAAGAAAAGGAAAAAAGGGTCCGCCAGGATTACAAGCAGCTACCTCTTAAGTCCTTCAGCAAGCCTCGACAGTCAGGAGAAGAAGAAGAAGATCACACGGTTTCGGGCTCGAAACCTACACAAGTGTAGAAGCAAGGGGTGAGTACCAACAACACGGTACCCAGCAAGAAACCTACAAAACAAAGCAACTAGCTAAAAATCAAACCCTTTACACTCCAATTGAACCTCCCCAAACTACAATCAACACATAAATCAGCCCAATCTAGAATTCTCCAATGCACGGCTCACAAGGCCCAACTTCCACCGTTCAAAATTTACAATCATAAATCGAGCGAATCATGTATGTCATTCTCAAAGTCAAGTAGTCCTGTCACACACAACAAGTACATAAATCTAAAGTAACAAGCAAGTCACACATAAGCATCAAATGCATAAAGTAATAATAACCAATCTCTTGCTGGAACCATTTTCCATCGGCACAATATCATTAGTCGAAATCATTTCCCATTGGCTTTATTTCAACTCACTAGCTAGAATCATCTCCCATCGGCTCTATGTCAAATCACTAGTCTAAATCATTTCCCATCGGCTTTATATCAAATCACTAGGCAGAGCCATTTGCCATCGGCTTTATATCAATTCACTAGCCGGAACCATTTTCCATTGGCTTTATAAATCATCACATGTCTCATCATTGTGTTCACAATCAATGCACACAAGCAATATCACACAACATGGAAGAGACAACACGTTATACAATTCACGTTCACAATCATGCTTTCAAGCATTTCATCAATCGATCAATAAAGGTCCTAATAAGGCAATTCACATCATCATGTTCATCACATAGCCTCTTTCATTTCAACCCCTTTTTATTTATTTAGATATAACAAGTGGAAAGTTTAAACCCTTCACCTCATCCCCATTGCTCCCAACACACAAGTAGCAAACGATGTACACGAATTCTACTAGAAAATGAGGTTTAGGAAGCCACTTACCTTAAATCAATCAACACTGATTCCAAGAGTTGAGTTTTCCCTTTCGAATGACTTCTGAAGTCACGTAATGATCAAGTATTTACAATCATTCATCGGAGACAACAATTTCCACATCAATTATGTAAAGAAATGGGTCAATCAACTCAACACCCAAATTTTAAAATGGATTTTTGAATCCGGAAAACAATAGTTGAAAATAATGTTTAAGGCTTTAGGAATCATTAGAGAAACCCATTTCGAAAAAGGGATCAAGACCACTTCAAAATCACTAATTTACTAAGTTCTTGAGTTTTTGAAGATAACCTCAAATTTCTCCTTTTAAAAGCTTGATTTGAACAGATAAATCCATAAATAATAATGGGTAATTGAAGATTTAGAGTTAAGAATCGTTACCCAAAAGATTTCCCTCGAAATCTGGTCCAAATCCCCACCCAAAGCTCCCAAAACTAAAAAATGGTGAAATCTGCTGAAAATGTGAGTGTTGCTTAAGCAAAGGCTTTTCGCAACTGCAAAGGTCAACAGGGGTTCGCAAAAGCGAAACAAACCTCGCTAAAGCGAGCCATTCCTCACAAAAGCGGAATGCACCAGAACACATACATCAGAAAATCAACCAACACTCTATACATCAAAAGGACCTCAGGATTCATTCGAAACCCCGTCCACACAACACAAACCACATATGCAAATCGATCATACTCGACATTCCAGACTCAATAGAATGGTCAAACCACGAACCCGAGGTCTCCTTGACCCGACATGTGTAAAAACTACAAGATATTAAAGGCCCGTTTGTCCATGCGATGTTGAATCATGACATGGAATCATGATATGGTATCATGATATGAAATCATGAGAAGAAATTGAACTCAACGCCTAACAATGCTAAAACAAGCTCGGGATGTCTCAAAAAATAATCAAGACCTCCCCTAGGCCTAAAATCATCCCCTGAATCCAACGAAACTCTCAGAAAATAGATCCGAGCACCCGAACCCTGAAATTTGATCAAAGTCAACCTGAAGGCTAAATTTTCATAATTTCACAACTTAGGACCTCAAATTCTCAAAAAGACTCGGAATCTAAAACCGACAACTCTTACGGATCACATTTCACTTTTCGGAATTGGTGTAATCGATGGATTTCAATTCCGACACTCGAAACTCCGAAAGACATCGAAAACCACTTTCTTAACAACTTAGCCTATCAAACATCAAGACTTACCAAATTCTCAACTTTTAACTAAAAGTTAAAAACTAACTTCTTAACTCAAACATAGAAGACTCGGGGTCAATCAAGGGAGGGTAATTTCCATAGGAAAACGAAAAATGACCAACCAGGTCATTACCATATCAAACTATATTCCATATAATTCAGCTTGTCCCTTTTACACAAGTATAGCATTGATAACTTGTCTTATTGATCCTTTTAATAAAAAGCATGAGAACCCCTTAAGTTCAACTATATTTACAGTAACTGCATTTTTTTATGAAAAGTGAATTTTGGTTGCATATAGCAAGATTTTATGTCATTTAGGATAGGTAATTAACAAACATTTAATTTTCAATGCGGTCCATATGCTTGGTTTTTAGTTCAATAACACCTTTTAATGGTACATACACACTAATGACATGGTCTAAAAATGAACATAGAATATCATATAGAGGAGTTTTCATTAATTAAAGATACGTTCAGACTTCCTTTTAAATGAATGAGAAATTAAAGAGAATGACTTTGGCAGCTAATTATAACATTGAGTAACAAAATACTGTAAACATTTTACTGAATGAACAAAACAAGCAAAGATGAGAATATAATACAATGAAAATCAAGAACGCAACATGATTAATGTATAACAACACGTGCAGAAATAGAGCTATTCCATTTGTCCCATATTGGTTGATCATTTTCCTTTATACGCATTTATTAAGAAATCATAAATAAGAGGATAATTTTACTAATTTACCCCCTCTAAAAAACTTCTTGAGAATTTTACAAGCAAATGTGAACGCTTTCAAAAAGAATTAATTGCAAGAGTAATGTAGAAAAAAAAATCTAATTACTATACTTTCTTAATTTAGTAAAGAGAAAATACATAATTACCCCATTAAAGTAAAACCTGTTTTTTAAAAAGGCACTTCAACTTTTCGGGGGTCCTAATACCCCCTTAAACAATTTTAAAGTGTTGTAAATATTCCATTTTTAGCCACCCTCAATTGCAAAAAAAGAAGTGCAATCACGCACCAATTCTAATCTGCCACGTGTTAATTTTAATTTTTAATCTTTATTTTTCTTTTTATTTTTTCTATTTCTTCTTCTTTCTTCTTTCTTCATTTTCTTTTTCTTTTTCTTCTTCTTTCTTCATTACCCTCCTCTGCTCTTCTTCAGTCCTTCATCACCAGGAATCCTCTACAAAGACGCCATCTTCGTCAATCCTCCGGAGTAGTCTTCATCACGTCACTATTATAATATCATTTCCATGATTAATATCATTAAATTATTGTTAAATAAAAAATAAAATTAATAACAAATGATAAATTGAAAATTAATAATCACCTTCAATCTACCATATCCTTTTCAAAATTACAACAATTATGCAGCGGAACTCCATTACGATGAAGGTAATGGAAATACTCTCAAATCGAATAAATTTCTTTATTTACATGCTAAAGAACTACATAATAATTTATTTATTTATTTTTTAGAAAAAGAACAATGTTATCAAGGAAGTTTACAATTATTATTATTTTGGGGAAAAATAAGGGCAAAAGAAGAAAAAAGAACAAACAGAAGCAAGAAGACAAGGAAAAAAATGAGCGAAGAAAATTGGTCTTCTAAGTTGAAGAAGATAGAGAAGAGGTAGTTTTCTCTTTTAAAATTTGGGGAAGAAGATAACAAAAATAAAGAATTGAGAAAGTACACTAAAATAAATAAAAGAAAAGAAAAAAAAATATTTCTAATAAAATAAATGCTTAAATAAATATTTATTAACTTTTTGGTTCAGCTCACTCTCTATCAAAGAGTGAACTACACTCTACTTGTCACGTAGGCACGTAATGGGACAATAAATTCATTCTAAATAAGAATAATGGGGTAATAGGACCCCTACAAAGTTGAAGTGTCTTTTTAAAAAATAGGTCTTATTTTAATGAGGTAATTATGTATTTTCTCTTTAGTAAAGTGGACAACTAATATAATATAACTATTTTTAATAAGATGATCAACTGATATGGAACGAACAGTACATCTTTTCATATGAAATGAATAAATATCATAAATGCAATTGACTTTTTTTGAACAATATTAACAAGAAGAAACAAAAATAAAAAAGATGAAAAAGTCATACATGCAACTGTATATTTGATTTGATCAAACTATTTAGGACTTAATTAAGAGGTAAATTGTGCCTTAGCTCCATATACAAAAGGCTAATTGACTGTTTTCGTATCTAGCTTCTAAATTTTCAAATATCATTCATTTCAAATGTTTTAATAACTTTGTTTTTTAATTGAGCTAGCTAGCTCAAAGAAGCAAATCCACCACATTTCATCATTTGTCTAAATTCTTTGTAATCAACCATTCCATCACCGTCCACGTCAACTTTTAGGATCATTCTTTTACAATCTTCTAGGGTTTTTCCTTGTTTCAAACCCAACGATGACAAAACGGATCTCAATTCCTCCACCGTGATGAATCCATCACCATTTTGATCGAACACGTTGAAAGCTTCTCTCATATCTTCTTCTTCATCTTTCTCATCCATTATCGACTGATATAATGTCCCAAATTCCTCCATATCTACATATCCGTCTTTGTTTATATCTATCTTATCGATCATTTGCACTAATTCCATTTCAGGAATGTAAATTCCCAAATTTTGCAACGAATCGCTTAGCTCCTTTCGCGTAATTTTACCATCCCCATTTCGATCGAACATATGAAAAACTCTACGTATCTCTGTTGGATCCATCAAACCCTAGCTAATTATTCTATTAAACAAAATTTATATTGTTTCTTTTGAAAATTTGTATGGTGATTATAAATTTTAATTCTAGGACAAAATGTGTTGTAAATTTGTGAAAAGACAAAAAAAAACTTAAAGGGCCAAATAACTAGGAAAATGATTTAGGGAAGGTACTAATTACTAATTTAACAAAAAGGGAAAAAAAGGTAGAGAAACTAAAGGATGATTTTGAGGATACCCACTAATATCGTTGGATCACTCATTTAAACCTTGTTGGGATTTAAGATTTTTCTTATAAGATAATATCCACGTAAATTCAGAATATATATTTCAAATCTCTCTCTCTATATAGATATTTATCTACATTCTACATTACCTTAAAAGCATGAACTCCTAACTTGAATGTTAAATTACTATAATATCCCTAACTTAGATTGTGACTTTTTTGATGAGTACCGACTTTTTTGATAAGTTGTGACTTTATCGAAGGGTTGTGATTTTTCGATGTGTTGTGACGTTTCCAAAGAATTGTGACTTTTTCAATAAGTTGTGACTTTTCCAAAGGGTTGTGACTTCTCGAAAAGGTCATGACTTTTCAGATAAGACACAAAAAATATTTGTTCATACTACCCTTTGTTGACTATAAATAGAGGGACTTCCTCTCATTTTTCAACCACAGTTTTTTAATCTTCTACTCTTCTTCTTCTTGCATTTTGAATTTTTTTGTGTGATTTATTATCTTTGAGTGAGTTCGAAGTTTAGTGGAATATGAGGTACTACTATTCTGATGAAGTAAGTCGTTCTATCCTAAGAGGGTATATTACATAACCTCGAGTACTTGAGGAAAATAATTTTGTTGATATAATAATTATTTTTTTGCTTAATATAAATACATTAGTATGTAATGTTCCAATATATGAAGTTAGCATGATGTAGTCTAAATTTATTTCCTTTTGTTAACAATTTCTCTTGTGATGTATATATATGCTTTTGAATATCTTTTCCAAAATTAAGAGAATTGTCACGATTTGTTTTTGATGCTCAAGACAAAAGAATGACTTTATTTATCAATGCTACTTATCTGATTTAGACTCTCATGAAGTTGCTTCAAAATATTTATTACTATATAAACATTGCCCTTTTGTTTTACTTATTTAGTATTTCTTAATATTTCATTATTTTAGACGAAGAAAAGTTCATATGACTTGTAATAACGCCAGTTGAAGCTTTTATTACTTTAATTTATATTATTTATTTAATAGTTAATTTTATGAGTTTTCATTAATGCAAACATATATTTATATTTGGGTAGATATTTGTATTTAAATTAAAGTATTCTATGGTACAAATGTATTATCAAGTTAACAAGATCTTCTAACTTCAACATATATTATTTTAAAATGTTTCAAGTTTTTTTTCAAAAAAAAACTCACAACAAATGTGAAAATATGTGAATATATATAATGTAGTTGTTCTCTTCACATTTTCATACGACATATACTTATTTATTAATATATTGTTTGGGAAATCAAATTAATAAGAATGAAGGAGATTATGATAGATAAAATATTTGTGTCCAATGAAATTACAGTTATATATATATATATGTTCATTTTAAATACTATTGGTAGAATACAAGGAATACTTCCTCCTTTCATGTTTATTTATCCAGTATTTATTTGACATGTCACACCCTGAGCCTACACCTGGACGCGACTGGCACTCGAGAATCATTGATGGCCCCAAGCTAACCCTTGGCCTGGTTAAACTCTCAGCAGAAGACTTACTTAACATTAGATGAACTCAAAGATAAATCTTTTGTCACGCCCCGAGACTACCTCCGAGACGCGGACACGGGACCTAGGACCACAAGTGATCCCAAGCTAACCCTGCTGGCATGATCATGAGCATACTAAAGATAATAAACTGATGCGGAAGCTATAATCATAAATAAATCTGAAA
>JAJOOO010023844.1:0-22700 GCA_029582685.1 Solanum piurae
ATTTGCTGAAAGATCTAGTCCTTGAAGCTCTTTGAGGTTTCCAATCTCTGGTGGTATGCGACCACCAATTCTATTTCTGGCTATCCGAAGATCAGTCAGATTCTTGCATTTCCCCCAGTTGCTGCTGAGTTCACCATGAAAATCATTTTCGCTCAAATTAATGAACTACAGCTCTGGATAGATACCAAAAGCTTCAGATAAATTCCCAGTAAAACTGTTGTTATCAAAGTGAACCCTTTTGAAACTTGAGCAATTGAACATGCTTCTTGGTATTGGCCCTGACAACTTGTTATTATTCACCGTGAAGTTCTCAAGTTTCCCACCTTGGCAAAGATGCTCAGGCAAATGACCTGAAAACTGATTTTTACCTATGATCAGCTCTCCCAAGTTATCCAAATATGCAAGTTCTTTTGGAATAGAACCAGAAAGTTTGTTGGCACGGAGATACAGAAATTGCAAGTTTCTCAAATTGCCAAAGGAAGCAGGAATTGGACCAGTAAGCTGATTTTCGTATAAGGCCAGATCATTGAGGTTCTTCAAATTTCCCAACTCACTAGGTATGGGACCAGAAAGTTGGTTAGAAAAAAGGTATAGAACTTTTGGACTTAAAAGAGTCCAATGCAACTGGAATGGGCCAGAGCCCAAAAACAAAGCAACAGTAGTCCAAAAGGAATAAAGGAAGCAGAAATGTTGATTTTAAAACTTTCGTGAAATGTTTATAAGGGGAAATTAGGCGATTAAGCAAACATATACTCCCTCTTATGTGAAGTAATTTGACTCGGAAGGGAATTTTAAAAAAAAGGAAGACTTTTAAAATTTGTGGTCTAAAATGAATGATAGAAATTTCTGTGGCCATAAATTATCTCAATAAAGATAAAATTAACATTTTAAAGTTAAATTGTTACTTAATATAAAAATGTGTCTTTTTTGGGACGGACTAAAAAGGAAAGTGAGTCATATAAATTCGGACAGAGGTAACATAGCTATAGTTTATATTAACTATAATTTGGAACTTACTTCTAGCTATAATTACATTCCTCTCTCTCGCCTCCCTCCCCTCTCCCCCCTCTCTCCTCTTTTTTAGTCATCTCTCCCTGCTCAGTCTCTATCTCACTTTATACAAACACAAATGTTTGTATTAAGCAAGAGAGAGAGAGAGATTGGATATATAAATACATATACATATCTCTCCATCTTATACACTTATAATTATACAAATACAAATCTCTCTCTGCCAGTTCTCTTCTTCATGTCTCTCTCTCTCGCTTTATACAAACACAAATTATACAAATACAAATGTATAATTTGTGTGTGTATAAAGCGAGAGAGATTGGATAAATAAATACAAATGTTTGAACTCGATTCAATTGTTGACAGATACAAATTGTATGCAGATATACAAATACAATCATTGATACATATACATACTAATTACATATATACAATTATCTAACCGAAATACAAATACAATTCACCTCTCTACTCTCTTCCCTCTCTTGCTCGTCTCTACCCCCTCTCCCAAAATCGTTCGCATCTCTCTTCCCTCTCCTGGAATTGCTCGTCTCTCTCTTCCCTCTCCCAATATCGTTCTCTTCTCTCCTCCCTCTCTCAGTCTCGCTCTTCTCACTCCTCCCTCTAACATGTAGCTACGAATCGTAATTAGCAAATTATAACTATAGAGCCTAATTAAATTATTTTGAGTGACTATATGCGAAAATTCCCCTTATAAGGACCCTTACTCGTTTATTTGAATTTTTTAAATATTTTTTCATTGAGAAAAAACTAAAAATAATCATTTATCTTTGGGTTAATACTCAAAGTCATTCTTGAGTTTTCACATGAAGCACTAATAATCCCTTATGTTTGCAATATTGATGCACTTTTGGTCCTTCCTCAATTTTTTGTCTATCTTTTTACATTGATTTTATCCATAAGTTATGTATGAGATGTTTAATCGTCTTTTTATATATTTAGTAGAAATAATAACTCCATGCAAGAGAAGGTAAGAAGAAGAATACCTTGTTTTATTTAGTAGAAATATTATTGCACATAAAATCGAGAGGTTAGTTACATCAATTTCACGTGCAATAGTACAATTTTTTCTTTTCTTTTCTTTTAACGTCATATGTCAAGATGTTCTTAGTTTAGCTACAATAATATTTTAACTGAACAGAACAAGGTGTTCTTAGTTTAGCTGCAATAATATTTCAACTTAACAAAACAAGATGTTCTTCTTCTCACCTTTTTATTATTTCTACTAAATAAATAATAAAACAAATAAACATTCCATATATAAAAATGTGGACAAATTAATGTTAAAAAATAGGCAAAAAGTTTGGAGGAGGTCTAAAAGTTCACCAATATTGCAAACATGAGAGACTATTAATGTTCCATATGAAAACTCAAGGATGACTTTGAGTCTTAACCCAAAGATAAGGAACTATTTTGGCCTTTTTCTCTTTTTCCATTAGAATCTTTTAAATTGAAGATTTCTTAATTTCTTTCAAAAATTAAGTGACTAAATTTGAAAGTAATTTTCCAAAGTAAAAAATAAAAAAATAATGACCATAACATTATTTATATTCCGCAATTTACTTGGTGACCGAAGAATTCGATTCCTAGGTATAGTAGGTTAGGTGGTAGCTTAAATAACCCAAGACTTGTGAGTCAATGGAATTTATTTTTTAAGTGTCAATTGTGGACGACGCTTAAAGTTTGTGGAATCAATTTTCTCCATAATCATTTAGTCATTTTGTGGACCACCCAATAAGAAGATTTGAGTTAATCTTTCTTCCATTAGAACGACTTGGGAGTCAAATGTTTCATTATCATGGAAGTGAATGACAACAAATTAAAAGCTAAAAGTTTCACGGGGTGTCCTATGAGTTTTAAAAAAAATCATACAAACATGGAAAAAAAAATTAAAATGTTAAATGAATTTGTTAACTTATTGTTGTTTTGATAAATTGATGATTGGAGTTTGTTTTTAGAGGGTATTTCTGTCGATGTAAAAACTGACACAGGCTTCCAGCAATGGATCTTCTGGCCAGATTTTCTTTTCTTCATAATCCACAGTAAAACATAAGAATTATTTGGACAAAATGTAATCTCATTAGTCATTACAATGAAGAACAACTTCATTTTTTTTTTTTTTTTTTTTTTCAGGAACAACTTCATTTATTCAGTTGGGAAAAAAGCTTGAGCAGAAAGGGTCATTTTCTAGCTTCTATACATACGGGTAAAATATTTGAAATCGAAAGAAAACTTCCAAGACGAACTATGTGCGACTGTAATATAAGGTCTTAAATACAGAAAACAAAATGAGCACCCTAAAAATACTAGTCCCAGCAATTGATAATAATTCTTCATGATTAATATATTATACTACACAAACAACAAATTATTCACTCATTCAAAGTGAGATATTTCAAGCTTCAAAACAGTAGGGACCTGATCGATTGCTTCAAGTGATTCCTGTACCAGCTGTTAATTTGTTTGTTTGTAATCGTGCTTATATTGTAGGAATCGTTTCGCTTTGTTAGAAATGTTTCAAGCTTGTGTGAATCATTGTAAGAACTTAAGTTGTGAGTAACTTAGTGTCTTACGTCAAAGTCTATATTAATCTGCTAGGATTAGTATAGTGGGTAGTGTTGTATCTGCTTAGGCTCGTCTAAGTGATAAGAGGTATTTCTTAGTGTGGAGATTAGTAGGTTAATCTCATTTTGTAAACTGTTTTTTACTTTTGCTTGAGAAGACTAGTAAAAGAAATATGAAAATTCCTGTGAGACAGGTCGTGGTTTTACTCCCTTGAGCAAGGAGGTTTCCACGTAAAGTTGTGTGTGCAATCTTTACTTTTAGCATTTAGTTTACTTCTGTTATTATAACTGTGCTGAGGACCTGGTCCCTTCTAGATAGTGGACGCATACATTCCAACAGATCTATAGTTGATGAATTTGCTAGCACAGAAATGTGTTCCCCAAGATGCTCTCCTTTGACTATCTCCAAGGATAATACTCCAAAGCTATACACATCACATATTTGCGTAACCTTCATTGTATATGCAAGCTCTGAACAATACAATTTCCAGAACAATATTAAGAATTTAAACATGTAAATGAGATAAAAACAATGGAGTGTTTGATTATAGTTCATGAACTATTTAAAACTTACCAGGTGCGACATAGCCATATGTGCCTGCAAGCGCAGTGCGATTGGATGAGTCTGGCTTGAGAATCTTTGTTATTCCAAAGTCTGCAACACGAGCCTCATACTCAGGATCAAGCAACACATTACTGCTTGATATGTCTCGATGAACAATCGGTGGTGAACAATCTTGGTGCATGTAAGATAAAGCAAAAGCAACACCCTTGATGATATTCACCCTTTTAAGCCAATCCAATTTCTTGGACTAAACTTCATTGCTCAGAATACTAGACAAACTCCTCCTCTCCACATACTCGTAAACCAAGAACGAGTTTTGTGCATTCGAACAATAGCCGTAGAGGTTCACAATGTTCCGGCGCTTAATCCCAGTCAATGCCCTTACTTCATTCATGAAGCTTTTAGGATGAGTATTCTGAAATGAAGAATGAAGTCTCTTCACAGCTATATTCCCTAATGATGGAAGGTATATTTTGTAAACACTTCCATTTACTCCATGGCCGATGCAAAATTTTGCATCAAATTCCTCTGTGGCATTTAAGATGTCCCTGTACAATGCCTTTCCATTTAACATGGTTATCGAAAGCCAATCATCATCCCGTCTTTTCAACGTCTCTAACTCATCTTCTTTTATCACATATAAACAACACAACAACAAAAACACAGAGCAGTATTAGTGCTCCCATAACAGGAAGTACAGTGATGAGGATGAGTTTACGTCCCTTTGCTATTGAGTGTTTCTTCACCACAGAAGACGGCATTTCGCAGGGATCTAGTCCTGCAACATTGCCGCAAAGACCCTTATTACCCTCCAATGAGGCATTGATAAAAGCCTTATTATTAGGGATTGGACCTTCCACCTCATTGTATGACAATACCACATCCTACAAACCAGTCAAAGTTTCAAGTTCTCTAGGAATGCGTCCAGATAGGCCATTGTGGGAAAGATTTAAGTTTACCAACACCTTCAAATTGGGTAACTGAGGGGGTATATCTCCAACCAGAAGATTATATAGCTCAAAACAATCAAGTACATTAAGCTGTGTTATCCTCCCTATCTACATTGGAATTTTCTGGCCAACCTTGTTGTTGCTCAGGTTCAACTGAAACAACTGCACAAAATCTACTATACACATCGGGATTGACCAGCTCAATCTGTTGTCTGATAGATCGAGGGACTCTAACTTTGTTAGTGACCCAAGTTCCTCAGGTATATTACCAGAAATTCGGTTGTTTTGCCGAAAAAGATTAACTAGAGATCTTAATTTTCCAAATTCCTTTGGAATCTGCCCAATCAAATCATTCGATGAAAGATCAACTCCTAAAAGCCCTGTGACATTTCCAATCTCTGGTGGTATGCTACCACTAATGTTATTTCTGGCTACACGCAGATCAATCAAATTTTCGCATTTCCCCCAGTTGTTGCTGAGTTCACCGTGAAAATCTTTGTCACTCAAATCAATGAACTGCAGCTCTGGATGGATGCCAAAAGCTTCAGATAAATTCCCAGTGAAACTGTTGTTGTTAAAGCGGATAAATTTTAAACTAGAGCACTTTTTCAAACTGCTTGGTATTGGCCCTATCAGCTTGTTACTGTTCATCGTGAAGTTCTCAAGTTTCCCACCTTGGCAAAGATGCTCAGGCAAATGGTCTGAAAACTGATTTTCACTTATTATCAGCTCTAACAAGTTATCCAAATATGCAAGTTCTTTTGGAATAGAACCAGAAAGTTTGTTCTCACGGAGATACAGAAATTGCAAGGTTCTCAAATTGCCAAAGGAAGCAGGAATTGGACCAGTAAGTTGATTTTCTTGTAGTTCCCGAACATTGAGGTTTTTCAAATTCCCCGACTCTCTAGGAATGGGACCAGAAAGTTGGTTAGAATAAAGGTACATAATTTGAAGCTCAGTTAAGTCACTTAGAGTAATTGGAATTGAACCAGTAAGTTCATTATAGGAAAAATCCAGACCAGTGAGTTTTTTCAAATTCCCCAACTTACTAGGAATAGGAGCAGTGAGCTGATTATGGGACAAATCCAGATCAGTGAGGTTTTTCAAGTTTCCCAACTCACTAGGAATGGGACCAGAAAGTTGGTTAGAATAAAGGTGCAGACTTTTGAGCTCAGTTAAGTCACCAACAGTTATTGGAATTGGACCAGAAAGATTGTTCCTTTGTAAGCCTAAAAACTCAAGTGACTTCATCTTCCCTATTTCAACGGGAATGAAACCATTTAAATGGTTATTAATGATGAAGAGGTTCTCAACCTTTGACAGTAAGCCAATCTGTGATGGGATTTTGCCTGAAAACTGATTAGATGACAAGTCAAGATAGACAAGATTAGTGAGGTTTCCTATTGCAGGGGGTATGATACCAGAGAGCTGGTTCATGCTAAGATCAACATATTCAAGAAACGAGAGAGATGAAAATGGAAAATAATGGAGTGTACCAACAACACCAGCATTTGTAATATTGATCTTGTTTACCCGACCATTAAAACATATAACTCCATACCAACCCCTGCATGCATCAGTACTTAGTGTCCATGAAGCCAGTAAGGAATTATTTTGGCTTAGGACAGTAGCTTTCCATTTGAGGAGAGCAGTTGCTTCCTCAACGGAAGCAAAAGTAACAGTGAAGAGAGTGAAAAACTGAAGGAAATAAAATATTTTGGGAACCATCTTGGAAGCTTAAAAGATTTCAGTTGTTTGTTTTGGTTATCGATGAACTTGTGCAGGGTAGAGTTTTATACTGTGTAGAGAATCATTAAAATATAGGAAGACTTGGAAGTCAATGAGTCAATGTATCAACAGTGCAAGACTATATTATTCTAGTTTTGCTTAAAGTTGTGGAAATATATTGGGAGATATTCTGCAAAATATATTCAAAAGTCATTTCTTAATTGGCAAGCTACTGTACGTGCAATAGGAAGAAATAACACGACTTGTCTTTCAAATAGGCTGGTTTTAATTTTTACTATTTAGCGATCAAACTTATGCTTAGTAGGCATAAGTTAATAAGATCCAACTCGGAATTGGCTCTGCTCTAGTGAGCTTAGCTCTAGTACTTGTCAATGCATATTTAGATGATCTACACATGGACTTATAATCATGGATGGTTGAGATTGTTTTTCAACTTATTTTCTATTTTTTATTCTATTATTTTATTAAAGTAAATTTGAGTCAATTTGCAAGTTACTTTATTAGTGGGAAAGAAGAACCTTCCCCTCCTTTTTACTTTATCCATCAAAATCAACCATTACTTGTTTTCCACCAAAAAGACATTGAAAGCTATGCCTTTGACAAGCAAAAAGCAGTCATGTTTGCTTTTTCTCTTTTACATTTAAATATAATTTAGTTACTAGGATACTCTTTATTAGAACTAATGTTGGTTAAATTTAATAACCATTACTCTTTTAGAACTAATGTTGGTTAAATTTAACAACCATTACTCTTTTTAATTCATGCATCTTTAAAAGGAAGTTTGAGGTTGATAACTCAACCTTCTTCCTAGTTGTTATATTTTTGCACTATTTAAGCATCCTCATTTGTAATATCATCATAGAGTGTATTATAAACTTTGTGGTGATCACAAAATACCTAGTTCGTATTTTCTTCATGCTTGTTAGTTAGTAGAGTTTTGTTACTGCATTAGGATTGGTAAGGTAAGACTTAGCTCCCCTTGCTTGTACTTATCCCTATTGAGATTTTTTATTATTAATAAAAGGCCGCTGGACACTTTGTCTAGTGGTAAATTTGAAAAAATAAAAAAGATATGGTTACAAATTGATTAAATGGAAAACGCGGGATTAACTTATCTCATCCCTTGTACCAAACCACTTTGAGTTAACATAACATTTTTCATTTTATCAATCTGTAACATTATTTAATTTTTTACATGTGAGAAATTTAACCAACTTTAGTTCTTTGGTTGATTTGGGTTGTACTTTTGTTCTTGATTTGTAACCTATTTGCTTTCATAGAAGTTGTGCAGTAGGTAATCAAAAGTATTGAAGTTTTTGAGTATACTTTTTAAACTAGGAGGAGTGTAATCTGGAAATGAATTGCTATAATTGGGTGTATTGCAGTTGTGTAAGGTATTAGATGTAGTCCCTTTGGTTATAAAGTTATAAGCTAAAAACTGTTCGTGTTTTAGTGAATTTTGGAGGTAGATCGTGTTTTTTTACTCCCTTAGCAAAGAGATTTTCCTAGAAGAGGTAGATCATTAAGTCATTTTGTGGACCAGCCAAGAAGAAGACCTGGGTTCTCCTTTTCTTCCATTAGAATTAGAAAAACAATGTTAAATGAGTTTGTTAGGCTTGTTAGTTTGACAAATTGTATTGGAGTTTGTTATTTATAGTATTTCCGTGGATGTAAAAACTGGCGCAGGCTTCCAGCAATGGACAAATAGTAATCCCATTAGTCATTTCACTGAAGCACAACTGTATATTCAGTTGGGGAAAGTCTTGAACAGAAAGGATCTTTTTCTGGCTTCTATGCATACAAATAAAATCTTTAAAATTGTAAGAAGAACTATGTGTAACATAGTAGTCGTAGTATTTCCCATATGTTGTAGGTTTATCCTATTATTTTGTTGACGTTCTGTTCTATTGCTACCTGATGTTGCTCTTACCATTTTTTGTTATTATCTGTTGTTTCTTGTACTTCCTTTACTTCTTGTTCATGACTGCTTAACTTGAGCCGAGGTTATTAACAACAGTGACTTCACCATTTTGTAACTTGAATTAAAGCAATTATTCCTGCCCATAATGCCAAAATTCCCCTGTTCCTGGCTCCAGAGGATTACAACTTAGCAGAACTTTGATTCTAAACTTCTTTAAATTTTCTTCAATCAATCATGGTCAAAAGGAAATTGTTAAGAGTCGAAAACTAAAAGACTAGTAAATCACTAAAACTAGTGCTCCTGCATATGTTCTAGGCCAATCGAAAGCAAAAAAAAAATGCAGCAACTTGAAATCCTGGTTTTTACCCAAGGCCAAAGAAGCAGAAGATTAAATAATACCTCTTACAATATGCATATTAATAAAGTAAACCAAATCAGGACCCTAACAATCCTAGGCCCAGCAATTGAAATACATACTTCACAACCAAGCAGCAACAAAGGTTATTCATTTCCATACATATCAGGGATTATATTGCTCGCCTTACATGGGGGTTTCTCTGATGAGTAGGCGGATGTGCATCCATTGATGATAACTTATTAGAGATGAAGTGCATTGTTGGCCTTGATTTTGGAGTTTCAAGCAAACAAGAGCATGCTAGCTTGATGATAAAAACCAAAGCCTCTTTTACTCTATCTTCAGGATATGGAAGGCGTTCATCCAGCAAATCGCTAAGCTGCTCAGGATCTATAGTCGATGAATCTGCTAGCACGGTAATGTATTCCCCAAGTTGTTTTCCTTTTACTATCTCCAATGACAGTACTCCAAAGCTAAAGACATCACACATTTGTGTAACCTTCATAGTATATGCAATCTCTGAACAATACAGTTTCCAGAACAATATTATCAATTTAAACTTGTAAATAAGATAAAAACAATAGTGTTTGGCTTTCATGAAATATTTAAAACTTACCTGGTGCAACATAGCCATATGTGCCTGCAAGTGCAGTGCAATTCGATGAGTCTGGCTTGAGTAGCTTCGCTATGCCAAAGTCTGCAACACGAGCTTCATACTCAGAATCAAGCAAAACATTATTGCTACTTATGTCTCGATGGACAATCGGGGGTGAACAGTCCTGGTGCATGTAAGATAAAGCAAAAGCAACACCCTTGATGATATTCACTCTTTTAAACCAATCCAATTTCTTGGACTCAACCTTGTTGCTCAAAATGCTAGACAAACTCCCCCTCTCCACATACTCATAAACCAAGAGTGAGTGTTGTGCATTCGAACAATAGCCATAGAGGTTCACAATGTTCCGGTGCTTAATCCCAGTCAATGCCCTTACTTCATTTAAGAAACTTTTGGGAGGTGTATTCTGAAATGAAGAATGAAGTCTCTTCACAGCTATATTCCCTAATGATGGAAGGTTTACCTTGTAAACGCTTCCGTGTCCTCCTTGCCCAATGCAAAATTTTGCATCAAACTCTTCTGTGGCGTTTAAGATGTCCCTGTACAATGCCTTCCCATCTAACATGGATATCGAAAGCCAACCATCACTATCCCGTCTTTCAACATCTCCAACTCTACTTCTTTTATCACACATAAACAGAACACCAATGAAAACACAGAGTAGAACAAGTGCTCCCATAACAGGAAGTACAGTGATGAGGATGAGTTTACGTTTCGCCATTGAGTGCTTCTTCACCACAGAAGATGGCCTTCCGCAGGGATGGATTCCTACTACATTGCCGCAAAGACCTTTATTACCCTCCAATGAGGCATTGATAAAAGCTTTATCATTAGGGATTGGACCTTCCAACAGATTGTATGACAATACGACATCCTGCAAACCAGTTGAACTTTCAAATTCTTGAGGAATGCGCCCAGATAGGCCATTGTGTGAAAGATTTAAGTTTACCAACACCTTCAAATTGGCTAACTGAGGGGGGATTTCTCCAACAAGATGATTACGACTCATATCCAGTACATTAAGTTGAGTTATCTTCCCAATCTCTATTGGAATTTTTTGGCCAAATTTGTTGTTGCTCAGGTTCAACTGAAACAAGTGTACATAATCTCCTATACACGTCGGGATTGACCCATTCAGTCTATTGCCGGAGAGATCAAGGGACTCTAGCCTTGTCAGTGACCTAAGTTCCATAGGTATGTTACCAGAAACATTGTTGTTTTGCACAAAAAGCTTAACCAGAGAGGTTAATTTTCCAAATTCCTTTGGAATTTGCCCAATCAAATAATTCGATGAAAGATCAAGTCCTAAAAGCCCTTTGACATTTCCAATCTCTGGTGGTATGCTACCACTAATGTTATTTCTGGCTACACGCAGATCAATCAAATTTTCGCATTTCCCCCAGTTGCTGCTGAGATCACCATAAAAATCATTGTCGCTCAAATCAAATCAATGAAGGTGTGGATGGATGCCAAAAGCTTCAGATAAATTCCCAGTAAAACTGTTATTATTGAAGCGCAGCCTTTTGAAACTCAAGCACTTGCTTAAGCTGCTTGGTATTGGCCCTGTGAGCTTGTTATTATTCACCGTGAAGTTCTCAAGTTTCCCACCTTGGCAAAGATGCTCAGGCAAATGGCCTGAAAGCTGATTTTCACTTATTATCAGCTCTACCAAGTTATCCAAAAATGCAAGTTCTTTTGGAATAGAACCAGAAAGTTTGTTGGTGTGGAGATACAAAAATTGGAAGTTTCTCAAATTGCCAAAGGAAGCAGGAATTGGACCAATAAGTTGATTTTCTTGTAGTTCCAAATCATTGAGGTTTTTCAAACTCCCCAACACTTTAGGAATGAGACCAGAAAGTTGGTTAGAAAAAAGGAACAAAATTTTGAGCTCAGCTAAGTGACCTAGAGTAATTGGTATTGAACCATTAAGCTTATTATCGGATATATCCAGATCATTAAGGTTTTTCAAATTCCCCAATTCTCTAGGAATGGGACCAGAAAGTTGGTTAGAATGAAGGTATAGAGTTTCTAGCTCAATTAAGTCACCTAAAGTAATTGGAATTGAACCACTAAGCCAGTTATCGGATAAAACCAAATCATTAGGTTTTTCAAATTCCCCAATTCTCTAGGAATGAGACCAGAAAGTTGGTTAGAATGAAGGTACAGAGTTTCAAGCTCAGTTAAGTGACCTAGAGTAATTGGTATTGAACCATTAAGCTTATTATCGGATACATCCAGATCATTGAGGTTTGTCAATTTCCCCAATTCTCTGGGAATTAGACCAGAAAGTTGGTTAGAATGAAGGTACAGAGCTTCAAGCTCAGTTAAGTCACCTAAAGTAATTGGAATTGAACCAGTAAGCTTATTATCAGATAAATCTAGCTCATTGAGGTTTTTCAGATTCCCCAACTCACTAGGAATGAGACCAGAAAGTTGGTTAGAATAAAGGTATAAAATTTTGAGCTCAGTTACGTCACCTAAAGTAATTGGAATTGAACCAGTAAGCTTATTTTGGGATAGCTCCAGATCATTTAGGTTTTTCAAATTCCCCAATTCTCGAGGAATGGGACCAGAAAGTTGGTTAGAAAAAAGGTACAAAATTTTGAGCTCTGTTAAGTCACCTAGATTAATTGGAATTGAACCACTAAGCTTATTATCGGATAAATCTAGCTCATTGAGTTTTTTCAAATTCCCCAACTCACCAGGAATGAGACCAGAAAGTTGGTTAGAATAAAGGTACAAAATTTTGAGCTCAGTTAAGTCATCTAAAGATTTTGGAATTGGACCAGAAAGATTGTTTTTCTGTAAGTTTAAACTTTCAAGTGCCTTCATCTTCCCTATTTCAATAGGAATGGAACCAGACAATTCATTGGAGTAAGCATAGAACAATTTTGCATTGATCAAGTTGCCTATTTCCGGAGGAATATGACCTGTTAACTGGTTTGTATCAAGATCAATTTCGACAAGGTTGGTAAGTTTCTCTATTTCTGCAGGAATGGGACCAGAAAGGTTGTTCATGCTAAAATCAATATATTCAAGAAAAGGTAGAGATGAAAATGGAAAATCATGGAGTGTACCAATCACACCAGAATTTGTAATATTCAACATGTTTATTCGGCCGTTAAAGCATTTAACTCCATACCAGTCCCTGCATGGATCATGGCTCGAAAAATTCTTGGCAGCAGCAGGATGACTTAGTGTCCAAGAAGCCAATAAGGAATTATTCTGGTTTTTGAAAGTTGATTTCCATTTTAGAAGAGTTGTTGCTTCCTCTGTGGAAGCAGAAGTAATTGTGAAGAGATATACCAGAGGAAGGAAATAAAGTATTTTGGGATCCATCTCCAAGGCTAAAGGATTCTTTTGGTCTGTGAAGAATTTGTGTAGGATGAAGTTCTATATATGTTTTTTTTTAAATCATTACCACTCTTACTGAGTTAATGGGTGTTTGATTTAATGACGGAGCCAGGATTTGTACTAAGGAAGTTCAAATTTCAAAATATGAAAAAGTAAATAGACAAAGGAGCAAAAAGGGATTCAACATCTTTTATGTATACAGAAAAAATAATTTTAATCAAGTATAATAGTGTAGTTTTCCGTCGAAGGGGGGTTTGGATGAACTCCTCTACCCTACCTAGGTTTGCCCCTGTTTGAATTGGCTTATTTTAAGTAACTTCTAGCTTTTAAGTTTTTTACTTTTATTTTTGGAGATATTTGGAAAAGACAAAAGGTGGTTTTAAAAAAGAAAAAAATTTCTTTTAAGCGAAATAAGCTATTTTAAAAATATTAAGAGTAGATCAAAGTTCCATATTGGTTGGGGATGGACGGATGGTCTTCTTATGTGAATTTGAGCAATCCTCTCCTTATGAGCTAGATTTTGAGTTGAGATAGATGCATATATTTCATCTTCATAAAAAAAAAAAAAAGAGTCAATCCAAACACCCCAAATTTAATTCCCTCATTGTTAAAATGCAAGTGGAATTAAAAAGACTTGGTTGGATTGACCACCAAAATGTGGAAATAAAGTAAGAACATTTCCACAGAATTGTGGATTAAAGTAAACCCTGATTAATTACTTTCAAACTATGTGTTCCATTAACAGGAAAGCACAAGAAAATAATTGGAAAGTGAAAATGAAAGGAAACGAAAATTATGTACTTAAATCATGTTGATTATGGTTTTTTACTTTCCAAAGAAAAACTTAATCAAAATTGGATTACTATTTTGCACCTACATTAAATTAAAACCTAATCGGCTATCTACATAAATAGTAAAAATTAATTACAGTCCTATTTTATTCACATAAATGCAGAATTAATTAGAAACCCATCTATGACATTTTAATTCTTTATTTATGACGTTTATGAATTCTCTTAGTCTAACTTTGAAAATTGAAGCTTCCCCTTTTTAATATTATATGATTATTACAAATATTTTTCACACCCTCTTAGATTCTTTAGTTATAGCATTATAAATTTCTTTAGTTATTAATTATTTTCTATCTTTCATCTTCTCTTATAATAATCATATCATATTACACTAAATATCATATTATAATGTTACAAAAAATACGAAAAAATTACTGAAATCCCACCTTTTAGTTTACTTATTATCATTATCTCCTATAAGTTTTATAAATTTCCAAAATCCCTCATTTTTGCGCATCAGATTAGTGTATCTTGCACATTAGATTAATGTATCAGCGCTTATATTATTGTATCTCGCGCACTTATATTATTGTATCTCGCGCATCAAATTAGTGTATCATGTATAAAATGTACATCAGATTAGTGTATCATGTATAAAATGTAATGTATCTTACTTAACAATTAATGTATCTCGCGCATCAGATTAATGTATCAGCGCTTATATTATTGTATCCGTTTTGAGGGATTTCTGTAATTATAAACTTTTAAGGGATAAATTGTAATTTTACCTTAAAAGTATGTGATTTCTGTAATTTGCGCTATAAAATATCTAATTAATTAAATAGTAAATAGTAATCATATTATATTACACCAAATATCATATTATAATGTTATAAAACATGTTAAGTATTAAATAGTAAACATATCATATTATACTCCTACTAATATCACATTAACTAAAACTATTCTAGCTACCAAACTAAAAGTTGAATAACCAAAATGTTCATACAAAATCAAATGACCTTTTTATCCTTTAATATACCATTATCCCTATAATATTTTGTGCTAAAAAGGTAATTTTACGATTAAATAAATACTAATTCATTAAATACTTTCTATAAAATAACCAAAAAAAATAAAAATTCAATAAAGGCAATAAAGTGTGAAACATGTCCATTCAAATTGCCCCAAATGTATTCAAGTTACTAGCTTCCCTATAATATTTTGTGCTAAAAAGTAAATTTACGATTAAATAAATACTAATTCATTAAATACTTTCTATAAAATAACCAAAAAAGTAAAAGTTAAATAAAGGCAATGAAGTGTGAAACATATCCATTCAAATTCAATTACCTCAGATGTATTCAAGTAACCAGCTCCCGTATAATATTGTTCTAAAAAATAATTTTACATTTAAATAAGTACTAATTTATTAAATACTTTTTCTATAAAATAACCAAAAAGTAAAAGTTTAACAAAGGCAATAAAGTGTGAAACATATCCATTCAAATTGCCCCAAATGTATTCAAGTGACTAACTTTTATTAAGTCAATCTCTTAATAAGGCCTTTAATTTTCTATTACTAATTAATAAGTATCACGTTTATGTTATGACCTCTTTCTTGGAATCTTGCTATAACATAAATGTAGAATTTGAAAAGTTATAATGAATGATTAATATTGTGTGATTTTATTTTCTATTTGAAAAATGTCAATAAAGAAAGAACTATATAAAGGTCATAAAGGGTTAAAGTTTACCTAAAATCTCTTTTTTATGCGCCCATGTGTGCTCTCACATCTTATATCACTACAACAAAACCAACTTTTAGTGGCAATAAATAGACACATTAATAAAGACTGCTAAAGTTTTTACCGACATTAGTTAAGTGTCATTAGATCCAATGTCGTTAAAGGCTTTAGGGACATATACAAAGAGTGCTAATTGCTGTTAAAAATACATATTTAGCGGCAATTGAGGTATTGCCGCTAAAGATCATTTTTTATGTAGTGTATGCACAATACTTTTCTTTCTATAACAATATTTATTCATTATTGACTTCACGCACTTTTTAAGAAATTATAAATAGAAGAATAATTTTATTATATCACCCATTGAATTTAACAAATACAATATTTTGAAAAATATAATAGAGAAATAATTATAATTAATAATAAGGGTAAATTAGAAACTAAGTATAAAATTATCCATTGATTTCATAAAGTGGACAGATATTATTAGACATTCTAAAATAATATAATGGACAACTATTATTAGACATAGGAAATAGTAGATTACAATAGCAGATTTGCGTTTTTGCAGAAAAGATAACAAAAATGGCCAACGGGAGAAGAAGAGTATCTATAGCTGTTAGAGGTTGGAATTGGAGTAGTAGTGAAGAAATGACTATCCCACTTTTTCTTCTTACGAGAGTATAAAAAGTTCAACACAACATTAATTTTAAGACAATATTCATATCAAGTGTCCATGAATTTTTTAGTATTTTATTATCTTAACAAATACTTTGTTTCTATTTATTATATGTTACTGTTTTAGATTTCACGTTCCTTAAGAAGCTATGTAAGTTTACTATAGTATTCTTATTTAGTATTCTCTTGGATTTAAGTTTTTAATAAATGATCATAAATTAATTTATTTTGATTAATTAAATTGACCGATGAATATGAATTAATTATTTAGTTTTCCTATGTTGGTCAAATTCATATTTTCAAGCTAATAACTCTTAAGGGTAAAATAGGAAGAATAGTGTCATTTATGCATTGATTTTATGAAATGACAAATATTAAAGACCATCTATTTTTTAGTAAGAAGGACATATAAATAGTAACAAATGAAGTTTCTACTTTTGAAAAGTTATTTTTGCTTAGGCGCTGTCGTTTTCAATTTATTCATGTTTGCACGTTATTTTCTACCTATCGCATTTGTGAGTACACATATTTATTTAGATGCATTATCAATTTATTGAGATATATTTTTTTGTCTTAATATAGAGTAATTATGGTCCATAGATAGAAAATTTATGTTGATTAAGATGGGATATACGTGTGATATATGAATCAAAAAACTATTACAAGTGAAAAGCTTCTAATATAAAGTTGAAATACCAAAATATCGATAATAATTAGTTGATGAGCCATTTTACCCTTCAATCAAATATGATTCCTACAATAATTGAAGTTTTGATAAATTGTGATTAAGGTTTGTTCTTTATAGTATTTCCGTGGATGTAAAATCTGACAAAGGATTTGAAATCGTAAGAAGAACTATGTGTAACATAGTAATCATAGTATTTCTCATATGCTGTAGGTTTGTCTTATTGTTTTGTTGTAGTTCTGTTCTATTGCTACGTGATGTTGTTGTTACTGTTTTTTTTGTTACTCTATTATCTGTTGTTTCTTGTACTTCCATTTCTTCTTGTTCATGACTGTTTTGGAATGTTTTTCATTGAGCCGAGGTTATTAACAACAGTGACTTCACTATTTTGTAACTTGAATTGAAGCAATTATTCCTTCCCATAATACCAAAATTCCCCTGTTCCTGGCTCCAGAGGATTACAACTTAGCAAAACTTTGATTCTAAACTTCTTTCAATTTGCTTCGATCAATCATGGCCAAAAGAAAATTGTTTAGAGTCGAAAACAAAAAGACTAGTAAATCATTAAAACTAGTGCTCCTGCATATGTTGTAGACCGATCGAAAGCAAAAATAAAATAAAATGCAGCAACTTGAATTCTTGATATTTACTCAAGGCCAAAGAAGCAGAAGGTTAAATAATTACCTCTTACAATATACATATTAATAGAGTAAACCAAATGAGCACCCTAACAATACAACAATACTAGTCAAAACAATTGAAATACTTACTTCACAACCACTCAGCGACAAAGGTTATTCATTTGCATACATATCAAGGATTATATTGCTCGCCTTACATGGGGGTTTCTCTGATGAATAGGTGGACGTGCATCCATTGATGATAACTTATGAGAGATGAAGTGCATTGTTGGCCTTGATTTTGGAGTTTCAAACAAACAAGAGCATGCTAGCTTGATGATAAAAACCAAAACATCTTTTACTCTATCTTCAGGATACGGAAGGTGCTCATCCAGCAAATCGCTAAGCTGCTCAGGATCTATAGTCGATGAATTTGCTAGCATAGATATGTATTCCCCAAGATGCTTTCTTTTGACTATCTCCAATGATAATACTCCAAAGCTATACACATCATGTTGAATATTGTTGTTTGAGACGACGGGCACAATCGATTTCTCACAACTTGAATTTTATTATTGCAAAGTAAGAACCTGCTTCGGTCTTACAATTTTTACAGGCAACTATCTCTTATTTCTTACTCACTTGTTGTTTGCTCTCTTGCTTACTTGCTTACTTGCTTACTTGGTTTCTTTCTTAGTTGCTTCTTGCTTGGTTGCTTACAACTCAAATGGACCACCTCTATTTATAGGAGGTGATGGAAGAATCTAGAGAGATACATACTACTCTATTTTAGAATATTCCTAGCTATCTTTTTCTAGAATTACCTTTTCTAGAATATTTCTAGACTATTCTCTCTAGAATACTCATTCTAGAGATCTTCCTTCAATTCTCAACACCTCCGGAATATTCTAGATTTTTCTTGATTTATCTTAAGTAAATAATTAAGTTTGTGATGAATTCTTAACACATCACACATTTCCGTAACCTTCATTGTATATGCAAGCTCTGAACAATACAATTTCCAGAACAATATTACCAATTTAAACGTGTAAATGAGATAAAAACAATGGAGTATTTGGCTATAGTTCATGAACTATTTAAAACTTACCAGGTGCCACATAGCCATATGTGCCTGCAAGTGCAGTGCGATTGGTTGATTCTGGCTTGAGCATCTTTGCTATTCCAAAGTCCGCAACACGAACTTCATACTCAGAATCAAGCAACACATTACTGCTAGATATGTCTTGATGAATAATCGGTGGTGAACAGTCCTGATGCATGCAAGATAAAGCAAAAGCAACACCCTTGATGATATTCACCCTTTTAAGCCAATCCAATTTCTTGGACTCAACTTCATTGCTCAGAATACTAGACAAAGTCCCCCTCTCCACATACTCGTAAACCAAGAACGAGTTTCGTGCATTCGAACAATAGCCGTAGAGGTTCACAATGTTCCGGTGCTTAATCCCAGTCAATGCCCTTACTTCATTCATGAAGCTTTTGGGATGAGTATTCTGAAATGAAGAATGAAGTCTCTTCACAGCTATATTCCCTAATGATGGAAGGTCTATTTTGTAAACACTTCCATGCCCTCCATGCCCGATGCAAAATTTTGCATCAAATTCCTTTGTGGCATTTAAGATGTCCCTGTACAATGCCTTTCCATCTAACATGGTTATCGAAAGCCAACCATCATCCCGTCTTTCAACGTCTCTAACTCTCCTTTTATCACACATAAACAACACAACAACAAAAACACAGAGCAGTATTAGTGCTCCCATAACAAGAAGTACAGTGATGAGGATGAGTTTACGTCCCTTTGCCATTGAGTGCTTCTTCACCACAGAAGACGGCATTTCGCAGGGATCTAGTCCTGCAACATTGCCGCAAAGACCTTTATTACCCTCCAATGAGGCATTGATAAAAGCCTTATTATTAGGGATTGGACCTTCCAACTCATTGTATGACAATACCACATCCTGCAAACCAGTCAAAGTTTCAAGTTCTCTAGGAATGCGTCCATATAGGCCATTGTGGGAAAGATTTAAGTTTACCAACACCTTCAAATTGGCTAACTGAGGGGGTATATCTCCAACCAGAAGATTATAGCTCAAATCAAGTACATTAAGCTGTGTTATCCTCCCTATCTCCTTTGGAATTTTCTGGCTAAACTTGTTGTTGCTCAGGTTCAACTGAAACAACTGCACAAAATCTACTATACATATTGGGATTGACCCGCTCAATCTGTTGTCTGATAGATTGAGGGACTCTAACTTTGTTAGTGACCCAAGTTCCTCAGGTATATTACCAGAAATTCGGTTGTTTTGCAGAAAAAGATTAACTAGATATCTTAATTTTCCAAATTCCTTTGGAATCTGCCCAATCAAATGATTCAATGAAAGATCAACTCCTAAAAGCCCTTTGACATTTCCAATCTCTGGTGGTATGCTACCACTAATGTTATTTCTGGCTATATGCAGATCAATCAAATTTTCGCATTTCCCCCAGTTGTTGCTGAGTTCACCATGAAAATCTTTGTCGCTCAAATCAATGAACTGCAGCTCTTGATGGATGCCAAAAGCTTCAGCTAAATTCCCAGTGAAACTGTTGTTGTTAAAGCGGTCAAATTTAAAACTAGAGCACTTTTTCAAGCTGCTTGGTATTGGCACTGTCGGCTTGTTACTGTTCATCGTGAAGTTCTCAAGTTTCCCACCTTGGCAAAGATGCTTAGGCAAATGGCCTGAAAACTGATTTTCACTTATTATCAGCTCTAGCAAGTTATCCAACTATGAAAGTTCTTTTGGAATAGAACCAGAAATTTGTTCTCACAGAAATACAGAAATTGCAAGTTTCTAAAATTGCCAAAGGAAGCAGGAATTGGACCAGTAAGTTGATTTTCTTGTAGTTCCAGAACATTGAGGTTTTTCAAATTCCCCAACTCTATAGGAATGGGACCAGAAAGTTGGTTAGAATAAAGGTACAAAATTTTGAGCTCAGTTAAGTCACCTACAGTTATTGGAATTGAACCAGTAAGTCGATTACCGGTTAAATCCAGTTCTGTGAGGTTTTTCATATTCCCCAATTCTCTAGGAATGAGACCAGAAAGTTTGTTAGAATATAGGTACAAAATTTTGAGCTCAATTATGTAACCTAGAGTCATTGGAATTGAACCACTAAGCTGATTATTGCATAGCTCCAGATCATTGAGGTTTTTCAAATTCCCCAATTCTCTAGGAATCGGACCAGAAAGTTGGTTAGAACTTAGAATAAAGGTACAAAATTTTGAGCTCAGTTAAGTCACCTAGAGTTATTGGAATTGAACCTGGATAAATCTAGCTCTCTGAGGTTTCTAATATTCCCCAACTCTCTAGGAATGAGACCAGAAAGTTGGTTAGAATAAAGGTATAAAATTTTGAGCTCAGTTATGAAACCTAAAGTCATTGGAATTGAACCACTAAGCTGATTATCGCATAGCTGCAGATCATTGAGGTTTTTCAAATTCCCCAACTCACTAGGAATGAGACCAGAAAGTTGGTTCGAATAAAGGTACAAAATTTTGAGCTCAGTTAAGTTACCTAAAGTAGTTGGAATTGAACTAGTAAGATTATTATGGGATAGTTCCATATCATTGAGTTTTTTCAAATCCCTAACTCACTAGGAATGAGACCAGAAAGTTGGTTACAATGAAGGTACAAAATTTTGAGCTCAGTTAAGTCACCTAAAGTAATTGGAATTGAACCAGTAATCTGGTTGATCGACAAGTCAAGATAGACAAGATTAGTGAGGTTTCCTATTGCAGGGGATGATACCAGAGAGCTGATTCACGCTAAGATCAACATTCAAGAAACGGGAGAGATGAAAATGGAAAATCATGGAGTATACCAATGACACCAGCAGTAGTAATATTCATCCTGTTTATCTGACGATTAAAGCATATAACTCCATACCAACCCCTGCAAGCATCAGTACTTAGTTTCCATGAAGCCAATAAGGAATTATTTTTGTTTTGGAAAGTTGTTTTCCATTTGAGGAGAGCAGTTGCTTCCTCAGTGGAAGCAAAAGTAACAGCGAAGAGAGTGAAAAGCTGAAGGAAATAAAATATTCTGGGAACCATTTTGAAGGCTAAAAGATTTCAGTTGTTTGTTTTGGATTTTGATGAGTACTTGTGCAGGTATAGTTTTATATTGTAGTGAATCACTACAAGTCTTGCTGAATCGATGGCATTTAATTCTCAGATTGCAATATACAGGTAGAATTAGAATGAGAAGGGTGTCACAATTGTGGCGTAAGCTTAAAGTTGTGGAAATAAATTTCGTAGTTGACGAGCTAATGGACATGCACTAGGAAGAAATTGCACAATTTGGGTTTCAAATAGGTTGATTTTTTAATTTTTATCCTTATAATTGAATTTATTCCTTGTGGATATTGTTGGACCAAAATAATCAGGTGTCGAAGCTAGCAAAACAAACCTTCAAATATCATGAATAAAAAGACAAACAAAAAATATACCAAAAGATACAAATGTTTGACATAGTTCGGTCAATTGACTTATTAAATCCACTAGAGGAGATGAGCAATTCAATACATAAATATGAAAGTATAAAATATCAAGAGAAATAAACTCACACAATTCACTCGGAATAAAAGGAGGTGCACACAAGTGTTAACGTAACACTTGTGTCTCACATATTATCCCCTACACAAAACTATCAAAGCCCTACCTTGTGAATATTACTAAGTTATAAGAAACAAACCTCTATTTATAGAGTCATAAATATTTTCCTACAAGAAAAAGGACTACCCAAATATGGAGACTTTGTGTTTCCTTTTAGGAAAAAGGAAAACTCAATATGGTAAGAAACCCATGGCAAATTCCCAACAAATCTTCTTCTTGGCATGAATTTTTGACAAAATAAATTTACTCCACCTTCTTCACATAATCTTCAATAGGTTGCATCTCCATCTTACTAATCTTCTCCATTAAATTTATGTCTTCACACAGAGTAACACTCCGATAAAATTTCTCTAACAAAAATCTTTGTTACGGTAAAATGGGTTGTAGTTAGAATTGA
>JAJOOO010023845.1:0-23762 GCA_029582685.1 Solanum piurae
AATCAATTCAACACTAAGAATGACAATAATATTGAATATTTGTTCTTTAGTTTTACATTGGTTTAGACAATTAAAATACATAATCTAATTTTAATTTCTTTTAATATTTAGTCATGTAACTAATACTTATTAAACTTATTTTAACATGATTTAATACTTTTAAATTATGATAATTTTCATTATGACTTGTTAATTTGTAATATTCGTTTTACGCGATTTCATTATTATTATTTTTGTTGGATATTTTAGTGTCATTAATCATATCATATTGTGTTATTTTTTTAAGAAACACCTTATATAGTTGTATTTTGGTAGGACTAAAGAAATATTTGAAGTACAAGTAAATTATATGTTTGTATGAATACTTTACCGGAAAAACCCGAAAAACCCGGAAAAATCCAAAAAAACCGGAGGTTGAAAAACCCGAGTTTTATTGATTTGGTTTGATTTATAAATTTAAAAATCCAACATAAATGGTTTGATTTGATATTTGAAAAACCCAAGCCAACCCGACCATATACCGCCCTACCCTATATCATCCGTTTGCGTAAATACTCCACTTTTTGTTTCTGACGCGCCAATGAACAATGTATATTTGACGACGAAGAGCCTGATTTGGGAGAAGAAACGTTTGAAATCCGAATTGAAGCTTCAACGGCCCTAAACCCACAACATTTGGTCCCTAGCGGAACATCAAAAGCGGCCTCCGCTGTCCATACCAGTGAGTTTGACTCTTGAATTGTTAATTTAAGCACTGTAGTAGTTAACTTAATACTGACAAGATTGAAAAAAAATCTGATAATTGTTATGTAGTTGTTCAATTGAAAGCTCTAAGCTAAAAATTCAATTTCCGAGGAAAAGGAATTGTGCAACCTCATCTTTAATTCACGAACATGCGCATTTCGTGATTGGATTCTGTGTACAGTAGAGTGTTTTTGGCCAGCAGTTTTATTCTTAGTTCCACTGGGCGATGGGGCATATACGTGGGTTGGGAGATAAATGTCGTTTAGTAGGAGTTACTTCGTTTGGTTGGGAACAAGTTATCCCGGGATTAATTATACCGAGATAAGTTATTCCACTATCTATATGACATAACTTATCACCAAGGTATAAATGATAGAATAAATAATCTCAGAACTACCTAATACCTTTAACCTGGACAAAATAATCCTGCATTTGATCCTGGGATTATTATACCTATACCTCACACCAAACTAAGTGCCACTGATCCTGTACTGGAGGAGACATTTTTTTATAATTTTTATTATTTCTTTGTGATTTTTACTGTTTGATTTATGGACGGAGTCATGTCTTGATGGTCTTCTTAGATGATATGCATCATTTTGGTGTGGCAGTGGACTTAGAGGCTGGAGTTTCTACAATAGATTGTTCTGCTGAAAGTCAGTCCGTTTCATGTCAAGATAATGTGGTTCCTGAACCATTTGTTGGGATGGAGTTCGAGTCAGAAGATGCTGCCAAGGAATTTTATGATGACTATGCTAGGCGTGTTGGGTTTATCATGCGCATTGATCAGTGCCGGCGTTCAGAAGTTGACAAGAGAATCCTTTCACGACGACTTTCATGTAACAAGCAGGGCTATTATGTGAAAATGAAAAACCATTATGGACCACCCCGAAAAGCACGCACCAGCACACGAGAAGGGTGCAAGGCAATGATGTTGGTAAAGGTTAACAAGTTTGATAAGTGGTTTGTGACGAGATTTGTTAAGGAGCATACCCATCCATTGGTGCCTTCTGGCTGTTCTTCTGGTAATGCAATGGTAATCAAGAAATGCTCTGTGTGTTTCATCTTAAGCTTACTTGTTTTTTGTTTTCAGTTCAATCTTTCAAGTCAATTTACTTTGTGTCACCTCATGAAAGATATTTAGTGCACAAATTCTTCGGTGAAAAGCTTATGCAGATCTGCTTTCATTCTCGGATCTTCTCTTGCTTTGGATGGAATAACTCATCTGGTCTAGCTGCTACCAAGCCTTCCTATCATACAGACTAGGAAAAAGGGGGCTGGGTGATTGATAAGTAATCAATCAGCTTTACCTGTTTTTCTATAGTCCATCTTGCGTTATTCTGTCCATAACGTCCTCTGTGTAATCATCGATTTCCATTTAGATACATACAGCTTAGGAGCAGTATAAAGGAAAACATATCAGCCTGGCCATTTATTTTATTGCAGTTTCGCTTGCTAAGTGGTCCAGGTGCCAGATACAGTTTCTTTCATCTTAATCTTAAGATCTGGAATCGGTAATTTCCTTTCACTCATTCATTTTCTAATCTGGTCAATCTGAAAGCCTAGAACATATTTTATTGGTGAGTGTAGTTTTCCTGATATAGTTGGCCTTTCATGTTGCCTTTTGCGACAGTTAGCTTCAATCTGTGGATACTTTGATTAACAATCTGAGTAAAGCATCTTTTTGTTATCTAGCTTGGCTGTAGGGGTAAAAAAAAGGAGGAGGGTGACCTATAGTTTGCCAAGAACATAATCCAAGCAACTTCATTGCTTTTAATCAGTTCTGCTGAGTTCAAACTTCACAGTTGAGGTGCTTTAGACAAAGTTTGACATTTAGCAATCACTTTCTATTGACTGACTTGGGAGTTGAGTTCAATAATTCTTCCATGACCATATGCTGTTCTTTTGAGTTTGTGTGCATTCTTCACATAAGACCTAGTGTAAGTAAATTCATGAAGCCTCTCAATCAAGTTAATTTCTCTACTTTTTCCATGACCATATGCTTTTCTTTTGAGTTTGTGTGCATTCTTCATATAAGACCTAGTGTGAGTGGATTCAAGAAGCCTCTCAATCAAGTTAGTTTCTCTACTGTGGATATATGATTGCAACTGTTACGTTTATGTGGCAAGTGTTTCAGAACTTGAGTAGTTAGGTAACCCTGAGGAGATTATTTTTCATGCTTCTTTTTTTCTTTAAATGGTACTCCCTCTGTCCCATTTTATGTGAGGTAGTTTGACTCGGCACAAAGTTTAAGAAAGAAAGGAAGACTTTTAAAACTTGTGGTCCAAAATGAATGATAGAAATTTGTGTGGCTGTAAATCATTTCATTAAGGGTAAAATAGACATTTTATAGTTAGATAGTTACTTAATATATAAATGTGTCATTCTTTTTGGGACTGACTAAAAAAGAAAGTAAGTCACATAAATTGGGACAGAGGGAGTAACATTCTATATATTATCAGGTGTACTATACCAAGATGTATAGTCCCCTAAAGTTAGACAACTACAAAATATAGAAGCCTTACTTCCTATGATGCTTCTTACCTATTGTCTAAAACATCAAAAATATTTTCTGTTTGTACTAGATATTCCTGTTTACACCAAAAATAGTATAGAGCTAGGCAATTCATCTTCATCTTCTGAATGTTGCACCACTTGTCCTCAAAACACCTCTGATTTCTCTCTTTCCACATAGTCCACCAAATACATGCGGGGACAATCCTCCATCTCTCCTTCTGATTGGACAAATACCATTCTCTGTCCAACTGTCAAGAAACCTTTGTGTTTCCTGGCATCACCCACTTGATTCCCCTTGGGTTAATGAAAATTCTCCAGATCTGTTGTGTCCATTTGCAGTGTCGAAAGCGATGGTTGGCTGTCTCTGCTTGTTCCCTACACAAATAACATTTGAAACATAAGTTCAATCCCTCATTTTCAACTTTTCCCGTGTATATACTGCTTCATTGGCCACCATACAAGAGAACAAGCTACTTTCAATTGAATCTTTACTTTCCAGATCATTTTCCATGGCCAACAACCCACTTGATTATTGATTTTGCTCAAAATCTTGGGCCTAAACCACTTAAGAAATTCCTTGAGAGTTTCCTTGCCATACCGAAGTATCTGCATTTTCAGTGACCCCCTTAAACTGATTTAGAGTATGGTAAAACTCTGTTACTCTCTCTATTTCCCAGTCATTTAGAGATCTTCTAAAGTCAGGGTCCACCCTCGATTAGACTAAGCTTCAGCCACTGTTCTTCCTGTTGTTGGCATAGAGTGTAAATGTTTGTGAACAATTCTTGTAATACACCTTGTTCAATCCAGTTGTCTTTCCAGAAGGAGATCTTCATACCATTTCCCACTTTTAGTTCTGTATCGTTCCTCATCTTTGTCCATAGATTCCTAATGGATCTCTCCAAACACTGCAACCATGGGGAGTGGTTACTGGGTTTGTGGTCTAACTACCCTCTTCCGCATATTTCTTCCAAATAACTTTCTTCGACATAGGTTCTTCTTCTGAAGCATATCTCCAAAGCCATTTCAGCATCAAACTCTGGTCCTGAGCCTTTAAATTCCCTATACCCATTCCTTTCTATTTCTTGCTTCTTATCATGATATCCCATTTGACTAATGAAACTTCTTTTCATCACTGTTTCCCTGCCAGAAGAAGTTATTTCTTGAAGTGTCAATTCTCTTTATCACACTAACAAGGGCTGGAAATAATGACATCATATATGTAGGTAAAGCATCTAGCACACTATTAATGAGTGTCAACTCTCCCCCACCCCCAAAAAAAGAAAAGAAAGATAAAGATAGCCTTTTCCACTTTGTCAACTTCTTTTCACATTTCTCCTCCATATTCCCATAGATTTGCTTTTTCGTCCCTAGAGGCATAATTAAGTCCACTCTAGGTAGTTCTCCTACTTTACCTCCCAGAATGTCTGCTAGCATCTGAATCTCTTCCACTCTATTAACTAGATAGATGGAGCTCTATCCCCAGTTAATATGTAGCCCAGAAATTGCCTCAAAAATGAAGAAGATAACTCTCGATACCCTCAATTGTCCCAAATCTTCATCAGAAAAGATCAAAGTGTCATCTGCATATTGTAGGTGGGATATTTCCATGTTGCTGTCTACCCTGGAATTTACCTCAAAACCCCTAATCCAACCCTTAACTCGAGCATTCTGAAGTTTATCATTCATCCCCTCCATTGCTAATATGAACAAAAAAGGTGACAGGGGATCCCTTGTCTCAAACCCCTTTTAGAGGAGAAGAAACCTGCTGGTGAACAGTTAACCGAAATTGCGAGCTTGACTGTACTGAGATAGATCTTGCTGAAAATGTGCTTCTGTTTGGTGCATGGGAGTGCGTGAGGACTCCTTTTCCGGTGTCACTGGCTGAGCTTTGCTTGCTAGACAATACTTGAGCTGTTGGTGGTGCTTGTTTATGCACAACACTCATGATAATAGAGGACAACTGAAATAACACTCATGGTCTTAGGAAAATTGCTCGACAAAGATCTTTCTTTCTCCCTGAAGTTGCTGGTAACTGTGTAGAGGCTATTACTTGACCTCATTGTAATACTATGTTAGAAATAGAATGCGGGGGAGAGACTTTATGGAATGTGTGACTTTTACACCTTACGCTTCTATCTATTCATATAACTTGTCTTCACGATGATTACTTTACTCTCGTTCATTGTGGGAGACTAATATGTGCAGCTATACTATCCTTTCTAGCAAAAGAAGATGAAATCATGTCTCCTCCCATGGGAGGGGGGAGAATATCTTCCAAAATTTACTCCTAAGAATCTATCCAAATTTGCTATTTTTTTTGTCTTAATAAAGGTAAGAAAAGGATGCTATCACTGAAAAGGTCGAATGGGTGATTTGAAAAGAAAAGTATTTGATCGCCACTAGAGCAGTCTACTCTTTTCTTAATTACTTGTCAAAAAAAAAGCTACTTGTCTCTTAATTACTCTTTACATTGTTTTTTTTTTTTGTAACATTGTAAAATTACCATTAACAACCAAGAAGAAATACAAGCTAAGAGCACCCTCGGGCCTCAGAAAAACAGATAACTAGGTACAAAATTTTTGCCAAAAATTCCTACTCCTATGAGCACACTTTGAATGCTTAAAAAATTCTATCCTGTTTACAATTTTCAGTTTGATTTGCTCCAGAACTTCACTTCTTTTACCGCAATACCTTTGTATAATCTCTAATTTCTAGCCCTCCATGTGTGATATATTAATCCTCCCATAATAGCTGCCACTATTGCCTTCTTGAATTTCTTCCAATGCCGTCTCATGATCATCTCCATAACCTGTTTGATTTCCCCAGATGGTAGTGTAATGCCAAACCATTGGAGTACTTCATCTCTTGCTAATATGAACCAGAGGCAGTCCTTGAACAGATTTTGGCTAGTTTCCACATCTTGTGTATCACACAAGCAACATGACATATCTTCAACATATATATTCATATGCGCTAGCCTTCCTTTAGTTAGAAGCATTTGATGCACAACAAGCCGCATAATAAAGCTATGCTTGGGAGGAGAGACACTATTCCAGGCAAGCTCAACAACATTGCACTTCACCTGATCCCCAGCTAGTGCCATGTTGCTCCTAGATATAGAATAAGTCCCTTTTGCAGTGAGGTTGTATCATGTTTGTTCATACCACTCTCGCATTCTGTCTTTCAGTGAATTCAATTTTCTCCAATACTAGCTACTATCCAAGGGAGCCTTGTAATTCAAGACATTGATATTTGTCCTAATGTAGACTCCATGTACCCATTTTTCCCGTAGTGAGTCTTCCTTTAAAGCAAGCTGCCAGAGCAATTTCCCCACGGAAGCTACATTCCAATTCCCACACCCCTTAATGTTAAAGACCTCCATATTTCTTTGGTACACAAACTCTATCCGAAGATATTAATACTACCTTCTTTTTGTCTGTTGTAGTCCCCCAAAGATACTCCCTACATTTCTTATCAATCTCTTTCACAACTCTGTGAGACAAGATGAACATAGACCCCTAAAAGCTATGAATGGAGAAAAGCACTTCTAGGATCACCTGTAGTCTTCCTGCATAGGACAATTGCCTTGCATAAGTAGTCTTGATTCTCCCAGTAATCTTATCTATTAAAGCTTGACATTCCATCTTGCTCTACCTCTTTGAAGTCAAGGGCAGACCCAAGTATCTTATAGGAAATACACCCTGTGTGAATCCTGTCAGGAAATACACCCTGTGCTGTCAGGCTGATCAACTGCTCTTTCATCTAATCCTTCATACCAGCTAGGAAGATACTTGATTTATCAATATTTGCCACCAGTCAAGCAGTGGCACTAAAATGCTCCAATGCCTCCTTAACTATGGTGCAGCAAAAATTAGATGAGTTAACTGCAGTTGCTGACAGATTGGATGAAATCTGAATGTTGGTAAGAAGCTCATACACTTTAATATTCTTGGAAGGTATTCCATCACTAGAACAAATAATAATGGTGATGCAGGTCCCCTGAGTCCTCTTTTGCCTTCAAAGTAACCATGTCCTTCACCATTGATCTTCACTGTAAACTTAGTAGAAGTAACACACACCATGATCCATTGAATGAATCTAGTAGGAAAATTATATCCTACCAGTGCCTCCTAAAAATTCCCAGCTCACCATATCATATGTCTTCTTAGGATCTATTTTCATTAGGCATCTAGGAGTAGTCTTCCTATTATAATGCCTAAGTAGATCATGACAAATTAGTACATTGTGAAGCATGGAGCTGCCCTGGACAAAAGCAGCTTGGTTGTTTGCTACAATATGACTAATTGCTTCCTTCAGTCTGCTACAAATCATTTTGGAAATGCACTTATACACCACATTGCAACAAGATATTGGCATGTATTGACTTGCCAACTCTGGACTATCAACTTTAGGAGTGAGAGCAACATTAGTGGAGTTAAGTTGTCTAAGCAATTTCCCATTCTGAAAAAAATTCCAAAACAACTTTTGTAATGTCCTTTCCCACTATATTCCAAGAAGACTTAAAGAAACCAACTCCATAACCAGCAGGGACTGGACTCTTGTTGATATCAATCGAGAACATTGCTGTTTTTACATCCTTTTCAGAGAAAGGAGCCAAAAGCTTAATCTGGTGCTCTATTGTGAGGACATTACCATTTTGCATGAGGTACTTATTAGCCTTCCTTCTATGAGGTTCCTTCCTCCCTAATAGGTCCTTGTAGTAAGACACAAATATGTTTGTGATAGTGTCAGGGTCAGTCTGCCAGTTACCTTGGTCATCCTTCAACTGAGTCATTGCTTGCTTAAGCCTTCTATGTTTAATAACAATATGAAAGTATCTTGTATTATCATCTCTTAATCGAAGCCAAGTAACCTTACTTTGCTGTTGTAAGTACACTTCAGCTAAGTATGAAGATTGCCTGAACTTCATATAAATTTCCTTCTCTATCTGTTGAGCTTCAGTGCTTGATGGATGAGCTTGTAAGTATAACTGAGCTATCTTCAAGGCTTTCCTATGTTCATCTTCCTCAGTAAGAATGTTTCTGGAATGTTTGAGTATTCAACTGTTTGAGTGCACCCTTTAATAGCTTCATCTTCCTTACTACTTGAAACATTTTACAACCCATAATTGGCATGTCCGATCCTTCTTTCACCACATTCTGGAACTGAGGGTGCTTGCCCCAAGCATTACAGTACTGGAATGCTTTTAGCCTAGTATGGCTCTCATCTTCTAGTGTTACTTTGGCAGGGCAGTGGTCACTGATCCCCTCAGGTAGAAAAATAGTTCTACTTGAGGGCATTGTGTCTAACCACTCTTGATTGATAAACACCCAATCTATCTTGGAGAATATTCTGTCATCCCCACTTTTATCATTCCAGGTGTACCTCCCCCCTTGGTAAGACAGTTGGATCAGTCCACACTCATCTATGCAATTTGCAAAATCAACCACCTCAGCCCATGCCACAGGATTACCTCCAATCCTATCTTCAGTTGTAAGTACAGAGTTAAAATCTCCTAAGATCAACCAAGCCTTCTTGGCCATCCCATTCATTTACAACAAATATTTCCATAGACTCTTCCTTTCTTCCTTCGTATTAAATGCATATACAAATGTTACTATTAAGGACACTTATAGAGGCACATAACACACTTCACAAGTAACTGCCTGAGCATTCATACTAATTGGAACTATATGGTAAAAATCTGGTTTCCAAGTAATCCATATTCTACCATTATAGTGATGTTCCAAATTAGTAAGGTATTGCCATCCCCCAAACAGTTTATTAGCTAGCTGTTCTACTTTATTCTGTTTTACTTTCGTTTCTAACAGCCCAATTAAACCATCTCTTTCCTCCATTGCAAAGGATCTTGATCTCCTGCCCCTTATTAGGGGAATTTAGCCCCCTAACTTTCCAACTTAGAATGCTAACCATTCCCAGAAGATGGGATGGTCTTTTGTCCAACATTTCCAACAGATTCTGGACTCGGAGGTACCAATGAAGTGGCTTGTTGGTTTAACACCCGAAATGTATTTAATCAGTAATCTCCTGATTTTGGTATTGCAAATCTGTACTCCTCCCAAATATTAGTGGGGTAACCCAGTCTTCATGACCAGATTGCCTTTTATCAGAGGGGCAACCTAGTATTGGATTCCCACTTGGTGAATTGACCTTATTCTGGCTTGTTCCCCCATTTACATGTGCTCTTCCTGGCAGTGAGGAGTTAGCATTGGCTTGTATGGATCCCTTGGGTATTTGCAGCTCCTTTTGTTGTTGATCTTGTCTTTCCACCACTGGCTTCTCGGCTTTCTTCTTCCTACATACATTTGCTGAGTGACCATATTTCTCACAATGCTTACATAGTGTAGGCTTCCATTCATAGGATACTTTTTGCTCTGTCAGATTGTCTTTTTCATTCCTGAACATTATATTATCCGGCAAACTTGCATTCATTCCCACCTCAATTGCAAAATTTAGTCCAGTCTTCTTCTCTGTACTTTGATCTACCATTAGTGGTTTCCCAACCAAACTCCCAATCTTACTTAATCCTTTCTTACTCCAGTACTTGAAATCTAGTCCTGGCAGTTTTATCCAAATGGGAACAGTGTACAATTCATCTCTAGAGAATTTCATATCAGGAGTCCAAGCCTTTACAATAAAAGGCTTGCTATCAAAATGATAGATTCCTCCCTGGATCACCTCATTTATACCCACTGCTGTATCAAACCTGACAAGGACTACCCCATTCTTCAACATCACAACTTTGTTAATCCCATGTTTACCCCGTAGTCTCTGAATGTACCCTTTCAAAACATTAAATGGAGGGTGGGCACCCAAAACATAGCACACTACTGAGTTCTGCCAATATTCAATCTCAGAAGTAATATCTTCCACCCGATTTCAACAAAGGATGATTCACCTAATGTGGTTGGAGCCACATAGTCCAGTGTGAATCCTGCATTTACCACTTTTGCAATATCAAAGTTATCCCATACTGAGCCCTTCCATTCGGGCATTCCCATTTCCTCTTCTACTGCCTCAGCCCAAGATTTCCTGCTGCTACTAGGAGGGTTTGAACTGCCTTTCCCACTAGCATCCAAATCCACATCCATCCATTGTTGTTGTGCCTCCTTTTGTTTTGCTTTCAGAACAATTTTATCAAACACTTGGACTGCAGCTGGATCTGTAGTCACTGTTCCATTGGCTTCCTCTGGGACTTGGTTATTTACAGCAATTGGTGTCTCACCTATCTCTTTCCGTGTACCTTGTTCTGCAAATCCTACTGATCTGGACTCATTATTAGCTGGTGACGTGCTTGTTCATTTGTGCTTTCTTGCTATAATGTCAGTAAACAATGTAGGATTTGCTCTTCTACTATCATGTGTTGATTGTGGCCTAAGCCTCATGAACTCCATTATTAGGTAGCTAAACACTTACAAATTTCCTCTTATTACTTTTAGAAACATATCAGAAGAAGCTTCAAGAACTGATTAATGTTGGGATCCCACAGGAAACAGGTGGCTAGGATGAAGCATGTGCCCCTCTAAGGATCTCAAGCCTTGTCAATTAATGATATTTGAAAGTGTGTGTCTGTCTTCATGTGAACAAAACTGGGCCTGCAATTCCTAATGAACTCTGAAATAACTGCCTTTTGATTTCCTCTTGTAGGATAAAAAGGACAGGAGAATCCAAGAACTGTCTATGGAGTTGGAGCGTCAGGATAAATTATGTGACCTTTACAGAGAGCAGCTAGTTACTTTTTTGGAAAATGTTGAGCAGCAGATGGAGCTTTTGTCGAAGAAAATTCAAGTTGCCGTTAACAACGTAAAAGAAGTAGAAGCAGAAGTTCAAAAGCAACCAAATAGCCAGTAGCCATGTCTAAGTAAGTATTTAGGTGCTTATACGTCGTTTTCTTATGCTAGCTTGACAAACATTTGATTTAGCCTAATATTTCTATATTGGAAAAGTAGGAAAACAAGACGGAGAAACTGGAAAAGACAAGTTCTGTTGGAATCTTAAGTTACATTTTGTTCATCTAATGTTACTACCATTTATTTCACAATGTTGTGTAGCTTCTTGCTTGTTAGTTCAAATTTATGTAGTATTCGATGGAAGCTGGTTAGTATTGTGGTATCTACCTACTAAGAATTTTAATTTCTCTTTACTTTGTTCAAAAATTGCAGCTGAAGCAGCAACTTAGTTGTTCTCATACGAGCAACTGTAGGATGATGCATCAAACATAGAATGGGAGATTGTTGATCCGTAGTTCCACAAGTTATGGTGCATCAGACCGTTTTGGAGATACTCGACATGGAAAAAGAATTACTCACACATGGTGTTCATACCAAACAATAGTAGTTTACCATGGTTAATGATAAAAATGAGGAGGCAATGTGTGAACGCAGAATGAATAATTTTTTTTATTGATGCTGAGTGTAGGTAAGTACATGTAAAGTTAGCCATTTGACGGGTTAATAGAAGTAGTTTGTGGCCTTCTCGGTGAAGTGTACATATTTGAATGCTATGAGTGTACGGGAATCATCTATCAGAGTGATCTGAGCAGTTGCATTTTCTTGCATATTTTTGAATGTTTGTTTTTGGCTACAGACATATTTTTGCATTCAGGTCAAAATTTAAGAATATAACAAGTTCAAAACCGTAAGATCTGTGTGGTTATTCACATCAGTACTACTAACAAAATCAAGAATTAAAATCTTACTGGCCTTAAAATCCCTCATCTGAATATTCTCCTATTAACATGTTTTATGGTTTCTGGAAATTCTAAGGCTAACCTTCCTTGAAGTGGAGCACATAATGTGCACTAGAAAGAAGAATAACCCTTGTTTCTGGAGGGCAAGCACATTCAAAAAGTATTTTTATAGCTGTGACATATATTGTTTGAGTTTTGGATAATGATAAGTTTCATGATGATTACAAGGTAGTTTGTATTTTTATGTGATTGAGGGTGGTTATAGCTGTGACATATATTGTTTAAGTTGATGATTTCCAGGGTGTTATGTTAGACTCTGAGTCGGCTAAAGTTGGTTAACGGGAAGCTACATTGGGTTACTGTTGGTGGTCCTCATTCTCATGTGTCTATTGATTTGGCCGATGAGAAGTGAGGAAAGCTGGAGCAACCCTGCCATGGAAAATGAAATTTTAGTTTGACTCCCAGAGTGTTGGTAAGTGATCTTTCTGGCTGTTGTAGTAATCGGAGAACCTGCAAGGATTTATGGGTTATGAAGGTAAATGGGGTCAGAGACTAGAATTGGGGAAAACTTCATACCATCAGATTTCCTCATGATAGTTCGAGCCATGTGGTGTCTCCACTGCTTCCGAAGTCAAGTAAAGGTGAAATTTTCCTCGATTCTGATCTTGTTAGTCATTTTCCCTTTTTGTAGTATTTTCATGAAAGAAAGCTATTTTGCTAGAACAATTGGTTTGGCTATAGTGCTTGGTGTTGTTTCTCTTCGCAATTCACTCTTTTAAAATAGTCAGATCTGTTGATACATCCTATCCACATATAAATCTCTCCCTCTTAAACACATCACCGACGGATGCTCCAATTGCTATCACTTTGTCTGCAGGAAGGGAATGAAGGTTGATGATGCAGGAAACAAAAGTTTAAGGATGATGCATGAAAAATTATTTAAGGATTACATTGTAATGCATTTTGTACAACGTTCTTCTTTTTGGGTATTGCTCTCTGTTTACTAACAATATATAGTGACTTACACAAGGTTCGAGTTGCAACTTTAAAAACTAATCATCTATTACAGTAACGACATAGTGAGAAAGTTAATCTATCTCATTACCTAAAATTGATATAAACCAAGCAATTACTCATTTGAGTTCCACTAAATGAATTGACAATCATTTTACTGAAAACACACAATATAGAGTGGGGGTCCAATGCAATTGTCAAAAACATAGTGCACCACAATAAAATTAGCGCAATCCTAAGTCATTAAGCCACCTATGATACTTTCTTGATGCCAAAATTTTTTAAATAACCGAGACAAAAAATAATCTAACACTTCCCAAAGCACCCCCACAAACTTGTGGTTCTAAGGCATCTCCAACCCTACCCTCTATTTCATTCTCTAAATATAGAGTTTTTTACTGTTTCAGACAATTAATTCCAGCCCAATTCTCTATTTTACTCTCTAAAAATGAATCTTCTTCTCTTTCCTCAATATTATATTATTATTTTTATTTCCTTATTTCATAATATAAATTGATTTTTTTTTGTAAATAATCACCCTATAATCTATATAATCTTTATGCAATACAAAATTTTATTCTTTTCAAAATTCTTCATTTAATAAAAAAAATATTTATTCTTAATATCATAAATGCGACAAATATTATATATAATACATATTAGCGAACAATTCAAATCAAAGTGAAATTATTGATGAACTACAATTATATCATAAATATTGCATTATCGTAAAAATAATTTTTAAATTTTACATAAATATTCAACTTTCAAGATTGTTACAATTCTCCCATAAATACTCTATTAATGCATTACTGAGTTCAATATGAGCAATTTTTATCCTTATTTTTTTTAACTTGTAGCTAAAAAATGTTTAATTTAACAATTTCATCTCGTATCCAATTATTTTGTATACTAATTTACTTCCCATATTCCAGTTTAAATTATTGCATCAAGTATTTTCATACTCATTAAAAAGTCTAGTTTAATCATTTATCACACTATAACATAAAAGCACTATAACATAAAAGCAGATTGTTTGGATTATCATGTAAATTTTGTGTATTCTTCATAGTGAAAAATAATTATAATTTTAAATTACATATTTAAAGTGACAAAAACTTTTAAAAAATCAAATTAGAAGAATTTTTAATTCGGGATGGAAGTAGTATACTTATCAATAATATATTTTAAGATATTATATTACTTAGAAAATAATTACAAATATTAGAGACTTAATTAATAGTCTTGTATAATATAAATAATGTTAAAATAATTTTAAATTACATATTTAAAGTGCTATTTTTTTTTAAAATAAAATAAAATAATTATTAATTCGGATAAAGTAGTAACTTTCAATGATATATTTTTAGATGTTATATTACACTAGAAAATAATTACAAATAATAAATACTTACAAATAATAAATACTTAATTAATGATATCATAAAAGTAATATTAAAATAATAAAAAAGTGAAATAGAGAGGTGAATAGTAGTTCTCTAAATTTGGAGAACTACTAGTCACCTCTCTATAAATGGAGCGACTAGAGAGTAATATGGAGAGTGGTTCGAGAGGACATTCTCTATTTTACTCTTCAAATATAGAGATTGAAGAGTAAAATAGAGATGGGTTGGATAGTAAAATATGTGTTGTGTGATCTAGATTTTGGCTAAGCAAAATCACTTTCCAATACTATACGACAATTAATGGAAGTTATTTGAAAATAATTAAATAGAAAACAAACTTCTTTATAAAACTCATTAAGCGCAAAAGTTTTCTCATTTCAAGCATATCATATAACATTGATTTTCTAACTATGTATTTGTTGTAAAGATGAGAATTGGATAACTCTTAAATTACTGTATCGAGCCTTCTAATGGAAATTTTCAGTTGACATAATTTTTTTCTCAACCAAGATTCATAAGGTACCAACAAAATGTGATATGCAATCATCGAGCATATGTAAATCTTGTTCTGTATGAAAAATATATATTTATACATCACAATGAACAGTAAAAACAGCCAAAACCCATCCTTCTTCATTGCAACCCATGCAATCAACCGGGAGTATATTTTTTTGTTCCAAACATCAACATTCACTTCCTGAAAGTTCAAAAGTACATAACAGTTAACAAAACAATGTTTACTTTATCAAGAAAAAATTATCCAAAGTGCCACGTGCATGATCTATATTTAACATGTAACAAAACTAACTTTGGTTAGAAACTATAAGCATTGTTTAAGCAAAAAACATGAGATCCATTACCCCCAACCAACTAAATTTGAGACATGTCAAAATTGCTTCCATTCAAATATATATTGGTTAACTTATTTGATCTCTTGATGGAATATGGAAATGCAAATAAGTGGTATACATAGTCAATATAAATGCAAAAAGAGTTAGAATAAATCAAACACTGATCCATACGTTTAGACTTCTTCCCCTTTCCTCCTTCATATTGGTTATTGACAAAAGTGAAATACATTTCATCTTTGATTGACCAAATAAGTATAACAAATAGAAGATAGTCCTAAAGAAATAATGTTGAGTGCAATTAGCTTGAAGTTGGAAGACACCAAGCCCTAGAACAGAAATAATTATTCTTGTGAAGAAGTTTCATGAAACAAAAAAGCACTAAAAAGATCTTCAAACATATATAATTCAAAGATGTTTGTGATATGCAGTGTGGTAATGTTTTGTAAATGATAAAAGAAACAAAATTTAATAGCGCTTGAGAAAAATATAAAATGAACTCTTACTAATATTTATCACACGATTTTCATCATCTGAGCTTTAATTATGTGTTGCCTTTGATGTCGTTGGATTCCTTGTATGTTCCGCCAAACAAGGCTTTCAATGTAGAGCTTTGCGTCAACAAGTTGACCATAATTGGTAACCTCTTGAAATCTCATTGAGTCATCCTTTGGATTGCAAATTATGATATTTGATCCATTCTTAAACAAAATTTCACCTTCACTTGACATGCAAAAATGTGGACAAAAGAAACTATACCCCACACACCTGATGTTAAACATTTTTGTCCAAGACTCTTTAACTCCGTACTCCGTCATAACCCACACATCTGCATGAGTCATTAGAGGATGACAAATCGTAGACATATCATTTCCTAATACACTAAGCTACGACGTAAAATCAAAATTTCCTTCTCAGTAGCAAGGGTTCTCCATTTCTTCCCATCTCCCATTAGCCAAGTCAACCACAAAGATGACACAATCATTATAATAACCAGAATACTTATTAGTAACAGCCTAGTGAAGCTTCTCATTCACAAGCATACCCGAGTTATTGAATGACATGGCAATCTGTAAATCATCCAAATGTTTCCAAGAATTATTATTTAGACTGTACATTTTGCCCACATTATAACATGAATTGTCATCACCCACATTTAGAGTGATATCCACTACCTTATATCATCATGAAGCTCATCGTATCCAAAACCATACATATAAAAGGAACCGGTTCTAGAACTAGGTATTTTCTTGAGCTTTCTAATTGACGGATTCCAGAGAAACAAGTCTTTTTGTTCTATGGCAACACAAATAACCCCATTGACGGAACCCACAACCTTAATAGATTGATAGGATTTTTTTGGAGGATAATCCAAGTCAATTGCCCTAGTAACATCGTCATAAAATAAAGAGTTAATGGAACAGTCCTTAAGATTGTTTTTAGGTGAACCGAACCCCAACATAAGCCTATGAAAGGCCTTGTTATTAGAAGATATGTTGAGATGGGTGTTGACAAATTTATGACTAGAGATTAAACCAAGCCAAGATTTTGATACATACCTAAATTTCAAGAGGGGTTTCACCGGAAGCCTTAAGAGGATTTCAGTAATGGTATCTGTTGGTAGTGGTTGTAAAGTTTGAATCTTGAACAAAATAAAAAGAAAATGGAGCACTGGTAATGTGCTTGCTCCTCTTTGGGTGTCGATGAGATGCTTCAGATTTTATTCTGTTGCAAAAATTTGTGAAGACAATAATGTTTTGATGTTTTTATATACAACTATGCTCTGAAAATATTTTCTAGTTGTACCATCTCTTAGAGATATGCTATATAATTCTTATCCAAATAAATGGTCATTTCTTTATTGGAAAAAGATTTTAAAGTGTTCCTTAAGTGTCATTTGATCAATTTTTCTCCTTTTAAATTCGCCATAAATGAACGTGCATTTAAGTTGTAGCAGGAAATTCACGGTCAAACGAATCTCTTAAATTACACAGTCCAAAAGACCGGTCAAAGAAATCTAGTTTTAGATTAGGAGGATTTACTCATAAACATTAATTCACTATGAGTTTTGTCCATTTACTTAATTTATACATAGATTTTTGTTGTTATAGTGGATTTGGACTGGGAGTAAGTTTTTTTTAAAATTAAAAACACTAGTAAAGTGAAAAACTTAAGCAAGCCAATGAAATAAATCTTTAACAATTTGTTGGATAAAATATATTCTAAAGCACCTTGTTGGTTGCAGCCTAAAACAACTTGAGCAAAAAAGCTCCTTTTTGTACTAAGTTGTCTATCTTTGTCATAGCTACTTTATGATGAACCAAATTATTCATAGGAAATTAATTATCAGGTCCCGAGCCTATGACGTGGGTGTGGCCAACACACGAAAATCATTACTAGTCCCAAGAGAACCCTTGGTCTAGCTTACTACTGAACGGAAGACTAAACACTTCTGCAAAAGCTTTAATAGTGATAAACATTCACACATTTGAACATGCTTTATAAAAAGTCTGAAATATAAGTATGAATTATGATAATAATAATGTTTAAAACATCCGAAGATCAAGACTTAACTGACTCACTCACTTGTCTATGAAGCCTCTACTAAACTAAGATAGGTCCTAGGACAAGACCATTGTCTACCTGAATAATAAACTAGAATGTCTACTAATTAATGAAATAAATAATTGAATTGGAGCGCTATGAAAGCAAGGAGATATCACCAAAAAGCTAATGTAGAGGATCTCAACAAAGTTTCTGTTGTCGACCCTGAGTACATGCATCTACATCATTAAAAGATGCAGTGCCGAATGTCATCATTACATGGAATGTATGGTATGTAAAATAGATGAATACAACAGTGGTTATAATGAACATACATAATTGAAGAACAACTCAGAGAAAGATTGAAAATCTTATAACTTTAAAGTAAAGTATGCAAATTTATTGAAAACAATAATGTTTTACAACATAGATATATGCAATAATATCAAATGCTTAAATAGTATACTTTACTTTTCTTAGGGAGTTTCTCTAACCGACAACCATCACTATGAACTTCATGATGATATAACGTCTTTCCCACATTACCATATCCATCAAATACTTTGACAGGGTAAAGGATGAACTGAACTAATGGATCTAATACCTAGGCCCTTACTAGGGGCTTTATGAGGAGTCGCCCGAATAAATGGAACGATCCTATCCTACGGTGGTTGTGCAATTATGGGGTTTGAGTTATCTAAACACTTTCCTAACTCAGTATTCAATACAACTCTCAAATCAATGCAATGATGCTCAATAACGATATAAGGTTCCATGTTAGAAAAAAGTGTCCCACTTTAGGAAAAACTAATAATCTCTATCTTTAATTACTACTCAAAATACTTCGTTATGAATATACTAAACTTGCTTTAGAAATTGCTGGAAACCTTTCTCTAACACTGATTATGCTTCCTTCAATACTATCCATGTTTTTCTTTATGAAAATAATGAACTTGGAACGTTTCAAGTTGCCTTACAACTCTTTTTGAATTATGGCTCAAATACTTGAAGTTTACTTGAATGTGAAAGCAATGCATAATGATTGATATTCCAAGGCCTCTAAACAATCTTAATTAAATAGGGCGAATGTGATATAATAAGCTTGAACAACAATCGAGGATCATAAATATGTAGAGAACTGAAATCTCTACAATGAAATCAAGAATCTACACTAAAAATGTATGACGAATTTCAAATAGGGCTAACTTTGGAGTAAAAACCCTAGTCTTAGTCTTTTTAACTAAAAACTAGATGTAGGGCATGAAGAAGAACTCATTCACTCACTATGATAGCCTTACATACCATAGAGAATAAGAGTCCTTCAAGAAAGCTTGAAACCCTGGATTGTTTTTTTTTTTCTCTACGTTTGAGGAGAAAGATATGAGAGTATTCTAAGGCAATACTATGATATACTTTCCAATTAGGTACTATAAAGTCATGATTTTGTCTTAGAAAGAATGAGAAAAGACTAAAATATCCTCAATTAAAAACTCCCGTAATCATTTTAGGAGGCCTAACTATGGTCCATAGTTAGATCTACAACTCATGGATTCCATTCGTGGAGTCTAGACCAAAATTAGGGTCTCGAAAGTTCATTCCATGAGACAAATTATGGATGGTTTTTTTATTTACGGATTGTGGTTGAATACGTAAAAATCAGACAAAAAAATAAGTTCCAGGACTTTATTCTACGAGCCAAAATTATGGCCCATAGTTGGATTTACGACCCATAGTTTGGTCCGTAAGAATCAGTCCAAGAAATGGCTTCAGAAGTTTGATTCTATGATATTCATTACATCTGTACTTCACTTTACAACCTATAAATGGGGCTCATAGTTGGTAGATTATGATAACTCTACGGGAAGTGTCCCAGGTTAAATGTCATAACTTTTTCAATCTGAACTCCATTTGATACAGACTCGGTGACATTGGAAAGAAGATCATATAAGTTTTATGTGAAAGGCCATGGGATACTAACTCTTAATATTCAGAGATATATGGTCATTTGAAGATTATCCTTTCATGAACTCTTGCAAAAAACTTAGCTAGTAGGAATATTTTGATCTCAACTTATGCTAGAGGTCCCTTATGACCCTAAACAACTTCTGATACACTTTCTAAACTTGGTAAAGGACCTTAAAATAAAATATCAAGTAGCATATCGCCTGATTCAAGCTTATATACTTATGGTGAATGATTCAGATTCTAAGAGTAGAGTTGCGAGGTGTTACATTAATAATGCATTCAAGCAACTATTTATTTCTTAAAAATATTTACTCTTTGATGTTGAACTTTAATGCATTCAAGGATTTTATATGGTGAGTAATGATATGAATAATAATGATAGAATCTTCAAATGAGCATCACAATAGAAACATTTTTGTCGGTTCAATGTTAGGGTGTAATGACCTATCTTGGTCATTATGAGTAGGCCAATGGTGAAAAATTTAGGCCAAAAAACTTTTTAGGTAGTGACTTAAATTATTAGGCTAGGCCAACCTCATACAAAATCTAGGCTAGGTGAGGTCTAGGGCCATCCGATAGTGGGCGGTGTAATATTGAGGTTTGATGAAGATATTCTTGTAGTCAAGGCATTACAGAGTCCATTGGGCCTTTGAGAATTCAATTAAGTTAAGTGTAAATCTGGAATTGATCTTGGCATGGAAGGTATATGACGGGACATAATGGGAAGATGTTGTGTAGTAAAAAGGACCTTTTTCTAAAATATGAGTTTCTAAAGTTTTGTCGATGCCTTTATAGTAGGATGCATTCCGCTATAGTCATGATCAGACCTCTATAACGGGGTTAATTTCTACTGCAGCAGCGTCGCTATAGCAGGCTAGGCCGTTATAGCGAGGGGAAATGGGATTTATGTAGTAATTGCCTCGAAACCCCTATTTTATGCACTTTGTATTCTTAGACTTGGGAGGGGCGATTTTGAGATGTTTGCACTTGATTTTCCATTTAACTCATCAGTAAAGGTAAGATTATTACTCTCGAACCTTGTACTTTGATTATTGATCCTTGGAGTCTAAGTTATTATTATTTGGGGAGGGTTCTAACATGATTTAATGGTAGGAAGAGCCCTGGGTCGGATAGAATGACCATGAATTGGCCCAGGGTTAGGATTTGGTTGTAATCCAAGAATTATTAGGCCATTGTTTGATTGAATATTGTTTTGTATTATTATTTTAGATCAAGAACAAACTAAAGTTTCACAAAGGGTTCAAGGTTCATGATTAAACTTCTGCAGCAATTGCTTGTCACCCAAGTAGGCTATGTTTTCTTATTTGTGTAGTAAAACCTATTTTCTACTCCATGATATTTTGTATATTGACGAGATATTTCATGCCTAGGCCTTCTGGATGGTTAAGGTTGTTTTTATTGGTGTAAAGGCGGGAAAAAGATAATGACTGGGGGGTGGTTCTCAAATTCTTGATTTATAACCTTGAGTTTGCTTGTTGGGGTAATTAGGTGTTAATGGTAAGGTTAAGTGTTATGAAAATGCTGGGTTATAGCCATTTCTAGGACTTGTGGTAATCAAAGGGAACAAATGTGTGCTCATAAAATGAGTCTAGTGTTGAGCTATTGGTATATGCATATAGGTGTATAAATGCATGTATATGTTTATATTGATTGTTCTATGTGGAATGTTGTTCAATGCATGTGTCACGATCCATAGTATACCCTAGGCGTAATATGACATATAGAACCTCGAAAGGCCCTACACAAACCACTTAGCATACATTATACAAGATAATAGAAATAAATTTTTTAAAAGAAAGTCTTATATCATAAAGAATTTGACAAATCGGAAGTCTAACAGAGTCTCAACTAGCCATCTATTACATCATAAGGAAGTGATTGAGACGTAAATCATACATCACGTACAAAGTCTGAAAACTAAAATAAAGAAAGTAGTAAAAGTTTCTCGGTCTTTGGAACATGAGGAATCACCAATCCTTTTATGTCAAAAGATCAACTAGCCATGAGTGTGAGAGGTAGGATCAACAGACCCTACATTAGTCAAACAATGTAGGCACAAGTATGCATTAGTACATGGAATGTATTAAGTATGATAACAATGTATAAAAGTTATGAAATCATTTTAAAAAAGATTTTACATGACATGCAATGACCAAGCTAAATCATAAGATAAAAGGGTTAGGAAACATAAGTCATAGTCATGGTCAATGCAAGCTTAACATCTTTGAAACATTATGAGATACTTAAAAGTAACCTTAGTTCATTATTGTGAAAAGTTTACCATGTAACTGACATGGACCATGTGAGCTATAACATGGAATCTGGTGTCTATCCCATACCAAAAATAGATGTCCTTACTTTCCAAGGTAAGAGCCAAGAGTCTGAGCTAAAGTGGATCCACTAGAAAATGTTTATCTGAGATAATCATCCTGTGGTGGCACAAAGTTTATGGGACATGGGTAATCACCGCTATTCCACTCAGTTATAAGTAAAATCCCACATAATAGTCATTTGTCATAGTCATATTATCATCCATGGAAAGGCCCAATTAAGTAACCAATCTGAGCTAGATTTCATTTTCAATAGCTCCTAAACTTTATTCAACTTAGGTGAGAAAACCTTTCAACCTTATGAATCCTTCATGTGAGAAATCCTTTCAAAATCATGTTCTTAGTAGTGTATGAGTAAACCTTTCACAATAACATTGATACTTTACTCTCAAAGCATCCTCAAATCATTTACATCAAGTTCATAAAAGCATGCATATCTTCATAAATTCATTTTCATAGTTCATAAGCTTCATAATGTGTTCATAGTCTAAAAATCATGGATCATGCATGGGTTACTTAAAATCATATAATTACTTCAATTTATGCATAAAAATATACAAAATAATCAATTGAATCATCATTGAAAAGAATCCATGAAGATTGGATAAAACTCTAACTTTGAATTGAGAATCTAACTTGTAAAATTGGAATATTTTAGGAACCTTGTGGAGGAAAGGACTTCATAGGTGAATACTAACATACCATAGTGATCAATGCACAAAAGCTATGGTGAATTGAGAATCTTGAAGTGAAATTCTAGCTTCTTCTTCCTTATCTTTAGAGAGGATTTTTGAGATGAACTTGGAGGGAAATAGAGGAATTACATGAATGATTTAGAAACGGTAGTTTAGGACTTAAATCACCTATGTAGGTATTGAAATAGGGGTTAAAATGACACAACTTAGGTACCAAACACATAGGACAAAGACCAAAATGACCCTAACTTAAAAACTGCCAAAGTGACTTATATGGGAGGCTACACGGACCGTTTAGGGTTCCATGGTCCATGAAGACAACCCTGCAGGGACCTTTTATGGGATTTCTTTAATGGCCAACCCACTACCTCTAAACGGCTAGTGGTGTCCTAAACAGACCTTTTAGGGTCTCATAAAGAGTCCTTAGCCTTTTTAGGCTTGTGGACTTGCCCATTAGGTCACTTTAACCTTTCTAAAGTCTGAGGTGTTACAAAATGTCCAGGAAACAAAGGGGGATTATGAAATGGATTCATATGATAATCTCATGCAATGAACTTATTTTATTTACTTGTGGTTTTAAATGTGGTTGGTCGTTGTGATTGTGCATGTTGTTTGTGATTGCTGGTTGGCTCAGGAACCATGCCTGGTACAAGATATACCCACGGTTGGCTCGGATACCACCAGTGCCGGCTCTTGCTTACAAATTTTTAGGCCAATGCCTTAGGCCCCCAATTTATGGGGGCCTCAAATTTTTATAAATAAAAAATCATGTTTAATTTTTCATGAAAATATTTAATTATTTATAATAAAAAGTACATATATATATAATATTTTTTTTCACTAACACTCATATTATTTATCCTTTTTAAGTCCTTATGCACTCTATTTCTTCAAATCTTTGATAGTTAGAGTAATATTCTGTCAAAAATATGAATTAATAGCCGAAAAGTGTTGAACAAAATAAATTA
>JAJOOO010023846.1:0-26765 GCA_029582685.1 Solanum piurae
ATTGCCAGCAAGTCAAGGTAGAACATCAGAAACCAGGAGGTATGACTCAAGAGATTGACATTCCTACTTGGAAGTGGGAAGTGATCAACATGGACTTCATCACAGGTTTACCTCATACTCGCAGACAGCATGACTCTATTTGGGTGATAGTTGACAGAGTTACTAAGTCTTCTCACTTTTTAGCGGTCAAGACTACAGATTTGGCGGAGTACTACGCCAAGCTTTATATTAATGAGATTGTGAGGTTGCATGGGGTTCCTTTGTCTATCATCTCATATAGAGGTCCTCAGTTTACCTCTCATTTCTGGAAGTCAATCTAGAAAGGTCTTGGTACTCAGGTTATCCTTAGCACAGCATTTCATCCACAGACGGATGGTCAGGCAGAGCGTACCATTCAGACCTTAGAGGACATGTTGAGAGCTTGTGTGCTCAATTTCAATGGTAGTTAGGATGATCACCTTCCTCTTATTGACCTCTTATTGAGTTCGACTACAATAATAGTTATTATTCCAGCATTCAGATGGGCCCTTATGAGGCATTGTATGGGTGTAGATACAGATCTCTTGTTGGTTGGTTTGAAGTAGGTGAAGCTACCTTGATAGGGCCAGATTCAGTCCTTTATGCTATGGAGAAAGTGAAATTCATTAGAGATAGACTTAAGACAGCCCAGAGTCGCCAGAAGTCTTATGCAGATGTAAGGAGAAGGGAACTACAGTTCCAAGTTGATGATTTGGTTTTCCTAAAGTGTCACATATGAAGGGGGTGATGATATTTGGCAAGAAAGGGAAGCTCAGTCCCAAATATGTAGGCCCTTACCGTATCTTGAAAAGGATTGTTAAAGTGGCTTATGAGCTAGAGTTGCCAACAGATTTAGCAACAGCGCATCCAGTCTTCCACATTTCACTATGGAAGAAGTGTGTGCGTGATCCAGCATCCGTGGTGCCATTAGAGAGTGTGGATGTAAAAGATAGCCTTTCTTATGAGGATGTACCAGTTGAGATTCTTAATTGTCAGGTTATAAAATTGAGAAACAATGAAGTCTCTTTAGTCAAGGCTTGGTGGAGGAGTCAGTCCATAGAGGAAGGTACTTGGGAAGCAGAAGCAGCCATGAAAGCCAAGTATCCTCACCTTTTTCCTTCCGAATCCATTCCAGTTTGAGGTAATAGTTCCTCTGTAGTTTTTCTGTCATTCATGCGTGATCAGTCTTAGTATCATGTTCCTTCAGTCTGTACTTGCATTTTCAGCATATTTGCATGTTTTTGGAACTCAGTTCAGTCACAAATTAGCCTTCGGTATTTAGTAGTAGGGTTGCAGCTCATTCCCTCCATTTCAGCTAGTTTAGTCTTCATTTGAGGACGAATGATCCCAAGGGGGAGATATTGTAACACCTCGAAAACCAGACCCAAAAAATAAATGCAAAAATATACCTAAAGCAGTGAACCACGGTAGAGTTCATGGACTGTGATTGGGTCCGCGGTCCGTAAACCTGCCCTTGGTCTAGACTTGGAAGTCACCAGGACCAGATATCAGACCACGAGAACCTTTACGGTCTGTGGTCTTGATGACGGGCCGTGGTGGCGCCCGTAGAGTCGAGGCAGTGACCCTTGCTAGCCATCCTCTTAGACCCCACGCCTAAGTGAGGACCACAAGGACCTTCACGGTCCGTGGTCCTTCACACGGCCCATAAGGGCGTCTGTGAAGCCTTACCAGTAAGTCCCCTAGCCAGTCCCTCCAGACCACAGCCTAAGTGGAGACCATGGACACTTTCACGGTCTGTGGTCCTTCACACGGGTCGTGGTAGGGCTCGTGGACTCAGACCCTCAGCTACTAGTCACCAAGTCCAGACCATGACCGACTTCACGGTCCGTGGTCCTTTTCACGGTCCGTGAAGGTGGCCATGGTCAGCTCGTCTGCAATTTAAGTTAGGGTTATTTTGGTCTTTTCCATATTCGTTGGACACCTAAACTACATCGTTTTAACCCCAATTTTGTGGTTTTAGTCAGTTTAAGCCTAGAAACATAACTAGAACTTACCCAAGTCAAATCTTTAATCAAAACTTAGAAAATTAGAGCATTAAAATGAGGATGAGTCGACCAACCCAAGCTCAAGAACATAGCAAGGTTTTTATCAGTTCCAGCCCCAAAATTAAAATATTTCTCCGTGGAATTCATCACAAGGTATGTGGGATTTCACTAGTGGGTTCCTTCGCCCATTAGGTCCATAGATTTCAGTCAGATTCTTGATTCCCTATTATTAACTAGACCTAGGGTTTCTATAACTTCAGTAGATTATCATGAATTAGTTATCTATATGTTCTAAATCAAATGATCATTTTATTAATTCGTTTCTTGCATAAATTTCAGAACCCTAGCTTGATAGTTCTTTAGTTCCTGAAATATACAGGCTAGGTTAGATATTTCAGTATTTCAGATCTACATGCCTCGGCTTGAATGTGTCATTATCAGTATATAAATGTTCATTTTTCAGTTTGCATGTCAGTATTTTGAGCTATTCAGTATATTACAGAAATTCAGTCATAACGTGTTAATCACTTAATCCATTGGGAGTAGCATAATACGGAGTTGGACTATGGTTCAGCGTACCCAAACATTCCCAGAACTACTAGCCACGTAGGTTGTAAGTCCCCTCTGTGGGCATCATTTTAGTGATCACGCCAGCATGCCTCTACACCTTTGGTTGGGTGTATTGTGTCCTCTCGATGGGGCGTATACATCAGACTCCACATTTAGCTCATGTGGTTTTATTATCCGTGATTAGTAGCTCCCACAGCTCAGTCAAACTCTATTGCATTGACCATTTTCAGTACAGTCAGTATTCAGTCTCAGTATGTTATAAATTGGTCATTTCATTCAGTTAACTCAGTATTTAGTATCTATATCATGTTCAGATTATGCATTTTCTTTATTGCTTTTTCACTGCATGCTCAGTACCTTCCAAGTACTGACGCATATATTGTGCTACATCTTCTCGTGATGTAGGTTCAGGTCCCCAGCAGTCAGATCACGCTTAGAACAATTCCCGATCTCCAGTTCAGCAGTATTAGTGGTGAGTCGTCATTCTTCGAGGACAATAGTCATGTTATCTTTTCAGTATTTTAGTCCTTTAGTTTCAGTATTGCTAGACTTAGTTGGGGCATGTCCCAGCATTTCTAGTTAGTTAGAGGCTATTTTCCAACATAGTTAGAATTAGCTTAGTATTTCAGTTTGATGTTTCTTTTGTATTAAATTTTCAAATTTGATATTCAATTTTAGTATATGGGAATTCCCCATCATTTCAGTTTTACTTATTATTAGCTTCCGCATCAGTTTTATTTCTCAGTTATCTTTAGTATGCTCATGATTATGCCAGCAGGGTTAGCTTGGGGTCACTTGTGATCCTAGGTCCCGTGTTCGGGTCTCGGGGGTAGCTCAGGGTGTGACAATCATCCCATAAGGTAATGGAGTTCACAGGCTCTGAATTTAACCATCTCTTTGCTTGCCCTAGTAGAGAAAAGGTAAAAAAAGTGAGCCTCACGTAATCTACATTCACTCTAGCTGGAGTGTAAGTATCACTGATTTTGAGGAAGTTCTGAATATGAACTTGTGGATCCTCGAGCGATAAACTAGTGAACCGTCCATTAGTGTGTAATAATTGCACCATACTCTGATTCAGTTCAAATATTCCACCAGCTTCAGGTTTCTGAATGCATGAAGTCACACTGGTGGTTCGTGGGATTGCCACGTCTCTTACTTTCATCTAAGCCATCAGTACATGTTCTTCTCGCTCAACTCTTGCTACAAGAATTGTTGGTTCACTAGCAACAAGAGAGACTGGGTAAGCGAGTCGTCTTTTCCTTCTCTGGTAATGAACGAATCTTTCCGGTTCAGCTAGGGGCTCTACCAAATCCTGATCATCTTCCAGTTTGAGAATTCAACAACATCTGCAAACTGAATAGCTAAGATCAAGTTGTCAACACTTGTTTTTCAACTTCAGAATTTAGACAAATCAAATAGTTCCTAATTCTAAAGTCCCCAGCAGCGGCGTCAAAAAACTTGTTGCGCCCAAATCGTACATGCAAGTGTACGTGGTCATTCAAGTATTAAAGTAGCTCTTATTAAGAGTCGAGTATCGTACCCACAGAGACTTACGATTAGAATGATTTGATTTTTCCAATACTTCCAATTGAACACAAGTGTTATTCAAGTTCAAAGAGTGATTGATTTTATAATCTAAGATTTGAATAAAAACTAAACAAAAGAGATTCAATTTCTATGGGTTCAAAACAATGATTGGGTAAAGTCCAGGGCTGCATCTCATATCAAGAATCATGCATATTATCTTGTTAGACGAATATTCATCAACTATCAAATCTATGATCACAGGGTTAAATATATGATTATGGTCTCCCGACCTCTAATTGCCTACAATAAATGGCAATCTAACTACATCGTTGAGCGGTGATAGGTTGGACCAAATATTGAGCATTACGATTTCTTCATGTATAATGACCAAGTAACGTCTCTAGGTATATCCCTATCCTAGAGACAAATTAACTCTAATTCTTAAGAGAAAATCATGCCCTTCATGCCCCACTTTCTATCCTCTTATTCCTCTCCTGGGTTCAAATCAGACAAGGTGTTTATTTCAATGCTAATCAAGCATGAAATACAAAAATTAATAACATAAGAGAGACCTATATGATAGTTAATGTCAATCCATAAAACTTCAATAATTTACAATCATCATGTAGCCACAGCCCTAGAACTAGGGAAATTAGCTACTCATAAAAGGAAAATCGATTAAGCAAAGTTTAAATATCATAAATAGATCGAAAGTAGAAAAGTTTAGGAATGAACCCTAAAAACAAATTAAATAGCTCTCCAAATCGTCGTTCTTCAAAACCCAGAAAAAGAATAATTAAATAAAATAAAATCTGAGTCTATTTATAATTAAGTCGAAATGGCCAAAACAGGCAAGTGGGGGCACGACGCGGAGAGGTTGATCGATTTCAGTTTGAGGATCTTTTCTCTTCTCCGCGACGCGGCTATGACATGGACCGTTCTGCCTCAGCTTGCATTTCGCGAACAGAAGATAAAATCCTTATCTGCGATGCAGAGAGGATACAGACTTGCCTTCATCATTATTTTCTTTTCTCTTTCTTGCTGCTTTTTGACTTGGATCCTTTCATGCTTCCCAATGCCTGTTTTAGTGCTCGTTCCTTCCTTCAAGCTCACCTACACAACTAATCATGTTGGTTAGTATAGATGCGATCAAAAGACTCGACCCGACTATAAATTAACATAAAATGATTCCAAACTTGGCTAAAATGCGGGTATTATTTAGTTCCTAGGCATGTATTCGCCTAAGATCAAATGCAATCACATAAATGCACATATTCAAGGAGGAAACATCAAGTCCAAGCTAAAGCATGTTCAAAACATCATATCATGAAGTCTATATGCAACTCATACTCAAATGCACATAAACATAAAGAAATTTATCAAGCTAACTCTTTTTCTCAAAAATCAAGTCTTCATGAACATGCATAAATAAGGAATCATGGGAATATCTAAGACACATGAAACCAAAAGAGTAAACCAAAAGGGACTGAATACCTCAAGCTAGAGTAGAGATAGAAGGAAAGAGATTAGGATAACGGGACATCATATCGGCTTCGGCCTCCCAAGTAGCACCCTCAACTAACTGATTCCTCCATAGAACCTTTACGGAAGCAACTTCTTAAATTGCAGGTCTAAAATCTCAACCGGAACTTCCTCATAAGAAAGATTCTCCTTAACTCCCAAACCTTCTAAGGGAACTATGTATTTTGGATCTCCAACACATTTCTTCAACAAAGAGACATGGAAAACTGGGTGCAATGATGCTAAATCATTAGGCAAATCAAGTTCATAGGCAACTTTGCCAATACGCCCCAAAATCTAGTATGAGCCCACATAACGGGGACTAAGCTTCCCTTTCTTCCCAAACCTCATCACACCCTTCATGGGCGATATTTTTAAGTAGACCCAATTATGGACATCAGACTCAACGTCTCTCCTTCTAACATCGGCATAAGACTTTTGCCGATTTTGAGCCATTTTCAACCTTTCTCTAATAAGACAAACTTTCTCCATAGCCTCATGCACCAACGCAGGACCTATCAAAGTGACTTCTTAAAATTCAAACAAACCTATAGGATATCTACACCTCCTACCATATAGAGCCTCAAATGGAGCCATACCAATGCTTGAATGATAGCTATTATTGTGTGCAAACTTGATCAAATGCAAATGATCATCCCAATTACCCTTAAAGTCAATTACACAAGCTCTCAACATATATTTCAAAGTTTATATAGTATGCTACACTTTCCCATCAGTTTGCAGATGAAAGGAAGTACTAAGCTTAGCACGATTACAAAGACCCTTTTGGAAAGATTTCCAAAACTGATAAGTGAATTGGGTGATATGATCGGAGATAATGGACAAGGGTACTCCATGCAGCCTAACCATTTCCCTCAAGTACAACTTAGCATAATCCTCCACCGAATAAGAGACCTTGACGGGAATGAAATGAGCCAATCTTGGCATATGATCTACTATAACCCAAATTGAATCATGTTGTCGCCAGGTGCGACGTAACCCAACAATGAAATCCATATTCAAATCTTCCCACTTCCAAGGAATGCTAATAACTTGAGATAATTCTCCTGGCTTTTGATGCTCGACTTTTACTTGTTGACAATTAGGACTTAGCCATAAATTCCGCAATGTCCTTATTCGTCTCATTCCACCAATAGACCTCCCATAAATCACGGTACATCTTGGTGGCTCTTGGGTGAATGGAATATCTAGAACTATGGGCTTCTGACAAGATCTTCTCTCTCAAGTCATCTACATTAGGAACACACAAACGACCTTGATATCAAAGCACACTATCTCCCCCTTGAGAAAAAGACTCTACAAACTTTTAAGCACCGCTTTCTTTAACTCAACCAAAGTCGAATCAAGACCTTACTTGGCTTTAACATCTGCCACAAAAGGCGATTCTGAACTATTCTGAACCATAACACTACCTTTGGTAGAATCAACTAACCGAACACCCAACCGGGCCAATCTATGAACATCTCAAACTAATTCCTTCTTATCATCCTCAATATGAGCAACACTACCCATCGATAATTGACTAAGAGCATCCACCACCACATTCGCTTTACCGGGTTGATAGGGAATACTCATGTCATAATCCTTTAATCACTCAAGACACCTTCTTTGGCGAAGACTTAGATCTTTCTGTTTGAACACATATTGCAAACTCTTGTGGTCGGTAAAGACATCTACATGAACACCATACAAGTAATGCCTCCAAATCTTTAAGGCAAACACAACCACCGCTAGTTCAACATCATGGGTAGGATAATTTTTCTCATGAATCTTAAGTTGCCTTGAGGCATAGACAATAATTTTCCCATTTTTCATAAGGACACATCCTAACCCAATTCGTGAAACATCACAGTAAATAACAAAACCATCAGTTCCTTCTGGTAAAGTCAACACCAGAGTGAAAGTAAGTCTATCTTTTAATTCGTGGAAACTCTTCTCGCATGCTTTTGACCATATGAACTTAGCCTTTTTTGGGTCAATGTCGTCAATGGAGAGGCAATCAAAGATAATCCTTCCACAAACCTTCTACAGTAACCGGCTAAAACCAAGAAACTTCTAATATTTGAAGGGGATGGATATCTAGGCCAACTTTTAATTGCATCGGTCTCCTTAGGATCTACCTCAATACCCTTACTGAAAACGATGTGACTAAGATAAGTTGTGAACTTTAACCAAAATTCGCATTTGCTAAATTTACAAAGAGTTGTTGGTCCTTGAGGTCTTGAAACACAATCCTCAAATAATCAGTATGCTCATCCTCACTCCTTGAATAGATCAATATATCATCTATGGACATAGTCACAAACATATTGAGGTATTGTCTAAACACCTTATTCATCAAATCTATAAATGTCGTCGGAGCATTAGTCAAATCAAACGACATTACCAAAAACTCATACTGATCATATCAAGTTCGGAAAGACATTTTCAGAATGTCATCTTCCTTTACCCTCAATTGGTGATAACCCGACCAAAGGTCAATCTTAGAGAAGTAACTTGCTCCTTGTAGTTGATCAAGCAAATCATTTATCCTTGGAAGGGGATACATGTTCTTAACGATAACCCTGTTCAATTGTCAGTAGTCAATACACATATGAAGCGAACTATCTTTCTTTCGAACAAGTAAAACTAGAGGACCCCATGGAGAGATGCTCGATTGGATGAAACCCTTATCCAACAAATCTTTCATTTGCCCCTTTAATTCCTTAAGTTCTACTGGAGCCATACGATATGGAGGAATAGATATAGGTTGCGTATATGGGAGAATGTCAATACCTAAGTCTATTTCCCTTTCGGGAGGAACACTGGTAAATCATCGAGAAATACTTCCGGAAACTCGTTAACAACGGGGACCGACTCAAGAGTGGGGGTTTTGAAATCCATATCCCTAACCCGAATAATATGGTATATGCAGTCTTTAGAAATCATTTTTCTAGCTTTAAGACAAAAAACAATTTGACCCTTAGGCATAGAGTTTCCCCCTTTCCACTCTAGGATGGGTTCAATTGGAAATTGAAACTTGACTACTCGGGTTCTACAATCAATAAAAGCATAACATGAATGCATTTAATACATACCAATGATAACATCAAAATCTACGAATCAAGCTCTACAAGATCAACATGAGTGACTTTATGGGACAAAGAGATGACACTTTCTATAGACCCTCTTAGCCATAACAGAATCACCAACTGGGGTAGAGACATAAAAAGGATCTAACAACACATCCAAAAGAATACCAAATCTCATGGCCACATATGGCGTCAGAAAAGACAACGTAGCACCGGGGTCAAGTAAAGCATAAACATCAAGTTGGAAGACTTTCAACATATCAGTTACCGCATTGGGAGAACCCTCTTGCTCATGACGAGTCTGAAGTGCATATAATCAGTTTTGCTTTAGAGCATTTGAACACAAACCACTAGGCGGATCTTGATTACCTTCTCTTTCTTTAGCCGTAAGCGATGGACAATCCCTTGTTTTATGACCACTTTTACCATAACCGTAGAAACCATCCATGCCGGCTAAGCACTTATCCTCATGATTCTTTCCACACCTAGCACAAATAGACAATGAAGATCCACCACCATTCCCTCCTTGAGGCTTAGGGTTAGACACCATACCTTTGTTGAACTTAGGAGGAGCATTGGAGGAACCTTGACCAGATAATCTTTGTCAAAATTTTGAATGACCATATCCATCGGACTTTCAATGTGAGAAGTTACCATCACCGGCTCTTGCCTTCTTTGTCTCCCTAAATCCTCCCCTAAGTTTCTCCTCTTCTATTTATTAAGCATGAACCGTAAGACGAGAAAATTATATATCATTGATAAGCATGGCAGTACGATATTCCTTAACCACCATTTTGGACACACTCGAAACAAATAAACTTACTCATTCTTTCCCTAGCATTGGCAATCATAGTAGAAGCTTCGTTGATGCCACTTGCAGTTCCAGTCAGCTTTGGTGATCCTTCTTATATTTCGGAAGATTTCACCTTTACCTTACAGTTAGTAGTTTTGAAGTGTCATGGTTCTTGTCTCGATATCTTTCCGTAATAGTAGAGGCTTCATAGATAGACAAAGTTGAGTAGTTTCAGTATGTATCTTATTTGAGTTGTTTTTAAAACTCTGAGTTCATCTAGTAAGTATTGTTCAGATTATTTTAAAGTTGAGTATTTGAGTTTATTGAATTTATTTCAGTTATAAGCTTGTGTAGGGTTGAGTTAGTCTTCCACTTATAATCGGCCAGGATGAGGGTTCGCTTGGGGACCAGTAATGGTTCTCGAGTACCGGCCACGTCCGGGGTGTAGACTCGGGTCGTGACACGTAACATGGAGTATAGGACCCCGAGAGGCACAACATAGGCCACTTAGCATACATCATACAAGATAATATAAAATCAAGAGATTTTAAAAAACAATTTCAAAAAATACGAGTTTACAAAATGTTGAAGAAGTCTAACATAGTCTCAAAGCCATCTAGTACAACAAGAGTGATCGGGATGTAACCCATACATCACATACAATACTAAAAAGAAGTAAAGACAATATGAAATAAAAGATCGATCCTCGGAACATGAGGACTCACCAATCTTCAATTCTATTATAGTTTACTCTAGCCACGGGGATGCAAACCTGAAGCATCGGACCCTACATTTTAATAATAATGTAGGCAAGAGTATGCGTTAGTACAAGAATGTACCAAGTATGATAGCAATGCATAAAAGTATGAAATCATGCTAAAAGGACTTTTCATGACATGCAATGATCAAGCTAAATCATGAGGTAAAAGAGTTAGAAAACACAAGTCATAAAACATGATCAATACAAGCTAACATCTTTAAAACATTCATGAGATACTTTTACAAGTAACCTTAGTTCATTATTGTGGGAGATTTACCTTTAACCAACATTAAGACCATGTGAGCTATTAACATGGAATCTGGTGTCTACTCCACATAGAAAAGGATATCCTACTTGCCAAGGTAAGACCATGAACTTCTAGCTTATGTTTATCCAATAGCTAATGTATATTTAAGACAATCATCCTATGGGGGCACATATGTATGGGATAAGGAGATTGCTACTAGAAATTCGGACTCAAGCTACGGAAGTGCTTCCATCTCAATATCCTCTCGGTGCTAAGCGTAAATCTCACATAATAGTCATTAATCTTAACTTGTCTCATTATCCATGCAAAGGCACAATTAAGTAACCAACCTAAGCTAAACTCATATTATCATCCATGGAAAGATACAATTAAGCAACAAATTCAAGCTAGAGACATCATTAGAATAACTCCTAAATCTTGATTCAAAGCTTAGTTGAGAAAACCTTTCAACTCTAAGAATCCTTTATGTGAGAAAACTCTTTCATAATCATGTTTCTTATGTATGTGAGAAATCTGTTCACAACAACAAGAATCACATTGATACTTCACTCTCAAAGCATCTTTAAAATATTTACATCATTTTCATAAAGAACATGCATATCTTCATAAACTCATATTTCATGATTCAAAAGCTTCATCATATGACCAATTCTAGAAAACATGAATTTTACATGGGTACATGGGGATTCAAATTAGAAACATGCAATTTCTTCAATTCATGCATAAAAAGACATAAATCAATCAATAATATCATAATTGAAAAGAACCCATGTCAATTGAATAAAACCCTAACTCAATTGGGGGAATTTAACTTTACAAAATTGGAGAATTTAGAAACCCTATGGAGGAAAGGACTCCATAGGTGAATATTATCTGAAATCTATGGTGAAATTGGAGACTTGACTTGAAACCCTAGCCTTCTTCTTCAATTTTTAGAGAGAGAAATATTTGGGAGGATGAACTTGTCAATCTTTTGGAATTTTGAGAGACTGAATTGATTGAGTGATTTTGGGGGTAAAAAACATTAAATAGGGCTTTGGTAGAAGGTAAATGACGTAGTATTGATTTAAAAAATTGGGAGAGACCCAAAAGCCCCAGACTTAAAAGCTGACGAAATGACTTCAAGGAGGCCTAAACGGCCCGTCTAATGGGTCGTGAAGAAACTTTGTCTGACAGGGTTTCACTATTTTGGGCATAACATTTTACTCTGAGCTAGGAATTAGGTGAACTCAGTGGAATTGGAAAGAGGACTCAATTATATTTAATTTGATAGGTCATGGGGTAACTAATTCATTTTGTTCTAAAAGATATGATCGTTTGAAGTTGACCCTACACTCTAAGTCTGATAAACCCCCTTCACGGTCCGTGTGAAGCTTCACGGTCCGTGTGAAGCTTCACGGGCCATTTAGACGTTTGTGTTCCTTAACCATTAACTAGGGGAGAACCCCCTCTGATTTGACCCATCTGACGTCCCCTTTGACGACCCGTCAACATCACCACAGGACGTCTGGGCCTCCGTCAAGGTGAAGCCTACTTGGGGTAGGTTCTGGAAGACCTCACGATCAGCCAATCGGATCATGGTCCCCTACACGACCCGTCTAGGGCTCCGTGGAGGGTTCCATGGTCAACTTTTGGGTTCTTGACCAGCCCACTTAACCCATTTCTAGCCTTTCTCTAATCTGAGGTGTTACATGTGTCTTCCTTTTACAATGAGTCTCTGAATCAACAAAATTGAAACAATAATAGAATCCCAATAAGAAATCAAGAATAGTGACACACATATTGATAGTTTTGGAAATCGGGTTCAAGTCAACTCAAAAAGTCAATTACGATGGTTAGGGGTAAATCTGGATTTTTCTTATAAATCATGATACACGAAGCTTTTGGAACTCATGGGTGAAGATCAATTCAAAAAAGAGTTGAAATCGAGACTTAAAATCCCATTTTTTCTAAAATCCAAGTCTCTTGAGAAACCCACAATGTTTGAAGTCAAATCAATGATTAAATGTTAAAATCGTAAAATAAGTAATGGGTAATGAAGGTTGAGTCAAAATCGCTTACTCAATCAATGAATCTTGAAAGTCACCTTGAAATCACTAGTTTTTTTATTAAATTTCAAAACTAATCCCAAGAACTGATCTGACTCGGAGAAACTATTGGGAGGGGTAAAATGATAATTTTCTAAAAATTCTAAAAATGACCTTCAGTGCCATTACATCCAACTTCTTCAATTCTTCATAAAACATCAAATTTTGGCCACGTCAGTAACTTTTATGTTTTAAAAAAAAATTCTAAAATCATTTGTGGGGTTAAAAAAACCCACTCGTATTATAAAAGTTATTCAAAAGAAAATGAAAATCAATCCCAAAATTTTGAAAATATGCTTTGATTCATGTTTTTATTGTTGTTTTTTATACTAGATCTTTGTTCCATAGTGTAGTTTATGTTTAAAACTTCAAGTGATTTGGAGTTCTGGAGAAAATTCTACCATTAAATGATGTTGAAGTTTTGAAACTTTGAAGAAAATTCAAGTGGGATTTGTTAAGTTAGGTTGAATTTGAACTCAAAAGATATTGAGTTTTGGTATCTAGCTCGGAGGGAAACTACTCTTGGAATTTGAGGTAATTTCGTAAAGATTTGAAGAAGTTGAAAATTTGAGAGTTCTTGGTGTTTTTCATGTTTTCTTGAGGAAGAAGAAGCAAAAAAAATATATATTTGATCCAAAATTCCTATTGAAAGTGTTAAAAGTTGTTTGGGGTCTTGTTGAGGTAAAAAATAATTTTGCAAAACCGGAGTTGAAAATAATGGCATGAATGAGAATTTTTCTCAAACGGTAATGACATAAATGAGCCAATTTTTTAACGGATGGCATAAATGAGCCTTTTCTCAAAATTTGCATATTTGAGTTTTTTCCCTTCAAAGTACATAACCTAATTTTAATTTTTTTTTAAGGCTTAATCATGTAATTAATACTTACTAGACTTATTTTATCATGATTTAGTACTTTAAAATTATGGTCATTTTCATTATGACTAATTAATTTGCAATATTTATTTCAGATTTCATTATTATTTTTTTGTTGAATATTTTAGTGTTATCAATTATCTCATATTTTGTATTATTTTCTTAAGAAACACTTTATATGGTTGTATTTTGGTAGGACTAAAGAAATATTTGGAGCACAAGTTAATTATATGTTTGTATGAATACTTTACCCAAAAAACCTAAAAAAAAATCGAAAACCACAGAAACCCAAAAAAATCTGGAAATCCCCAAAAAACCCTAAAGGTTGAAAAGCTCAAGTTTTTATTAGTTTGGTTTGGTTTATAAATTTAAAAATCCAACACAAATGGTTTAGTTTGATATTTTGAAAATCCGAACCATCCCGGTCATGTACACCCCTAATCATGAGTACTTGAAAAGGGGATTTTTGTTCTAAACCAAAAAAAAACTCTCACAAGAGTAAGTGTGGGTCTTGTTTAAATGCACAAAGTAAAAAGAGTGTTCTTGTATGCTTATAATATTCTTTTATCCTTCACTTGAGACTCATCAGCACATTGTGTTTGTACAAAACAAATTATAATGGTAGAGTAGCCCTAGGATACGCATAAAAGAAGCATTTGTAACAACCCGTTTCGATTGTTATGAGTAGGTCAATGGTGGAAGAAATTGGGTCAGAAAACTTTTTGGGTAGTGACTTAAAAAGTTCTAGGTCAGTCTCAGATGAAATCTGAGCGAGGTGAGGTCTAGGAAAATTTGGGAATGGGTTGGGGGATATGCCTAGGCTTGGTTTATGTTTTCTAATAGCTAAGACATTAAGAAACTCATAGGGATTTTCGGAATCAAATTCGGGTAAGTAAAACTTCCAGAATCAATTTTGGCGTGAATAGATTGGTATAGGACGTTAAGGTAGAAGGTATATTACGAAACGGGGGATTTTTGGGAGGTTTCGAGTCTCTGATTCCATGCAAGTCGCTATAGCACGCAGTATGCTGCTATAGTAGGATGTATGTGTAGGCGCTATAGCGATGGAAGCCTCTATAGTGGGTCAAGCTGCTATAGCGTGGTAAGTCAGGGTTTTATGTATAAAAAAAGTCTCAAAACCTCGTATTTTTTGCAACTTCATTCTTGAGAGAAGGGAAGGCAATTTAGGGTAGTTTGCACTCGTTTTCCCACCAAATTCTTTGGTAAAGGTGAATCTTAGGCCTTAGAATCTAGGGTATTACTCTTGGGAAAGGGTTTTGACTTATTTTAATGGTGGTAGGGACCCTTGTTGGGTAGAATGATCATGAATTGGTCTGGGGTTATTAGGATTTGGTTCTGGGTATTGTTAGGCTATTATTGATTGATTGTTGTATTTTCATTATTGTTTAGACAAAAAACAAGCAAACTCCGATTCTTTAGGGTTTTCAATGATTCGAGGTAGTTTATGGTTTGTTGTTTTCCAAAGATTGTAATATGTGCATGCTAACTACTTTATATTGCTATTATGCAATGCATATGGGGGAAATTGGAAGGTTAATGTGAAATGATCTTGTGTAGTTATCTCGTGCAACGAACGTGTTTATTTACTGGGAATTTCAAGTGGTTGATCATGGTGATTGTGATTGTGCATGTTGTTTGTGATTGATGGTTGGCTCGGGTACCACGCTGATACAGGAATACGAACGGTTGGCTCGGGTACCACGTCTGATATGGATATTAACACTAGTTGGCTTGGGTACCGCGCAGGTACACTAAGGGGTCGTTTGGTGTGAGGGATAAAAATAAATAGTGATGGAATAAGAAAATAGTGATGGGATAAAATTTTTGTATCTTGTTTGGTTGCCATGTTTGGGATAAATTATCCCACCATTTATATCAGAGTGATGGGATAAGTTATCCCATATACATGGTGGGATAAGTTATTCCAGGATAGCTTGTTCCCAACCAAACAATCCCTAACAGTTTGTGTATGGGTTCTATAAGAGGACCAAGTATTGATACACCCTAATTTACACCACAATTACGATACATAAAGCGATCGTCGTCAAATACAGAATCCAACTAGTTTGGGGTTGAATCTCACATGAAATAAGGAGAGAACTAAGTTGTATGCAGTTATCTACTTCCAGTTACTTATTTCTAAAACAAATGAGAAATATGGAAATTTTGGATTTTGGTTTAAGATTCACTTTTCGACTAGTAACAATTAACAATATCACTTAATTTAGAATCAATCAGAGAGAATTACCCAAGATTATATTCACCAAAACTGTATGACTATTTTCGGGCTAATTTTATAACTCAACTTGCGTTGTTAGTATATCATTTTATCAAACTTATGTTACATATACTTGTTTCTCAACAAATTTAAATGTATATCACTTTTATTCTTTTGAACTAAAAGTGTTCACCGTCATTACGACAGATAGATACTTAAGTTGGTTAATCTTGCTACAGCAATAACCATTAGATGAGTCCAGATCCTCAAATTTTTGTTATTAACTCTTTTTTCAAGTTTTAGCATTTTTACTCAAACAAGCTTAACTTCATGCAGGGTCTAATAATGTTTGCAATCATTAAAAGTCAATTAAAATGAAAGAGATAATAAGGTATACAGATACAACACACGAGTCATTCCGTAAAATCCTTGTTTTTAGGTCAAGTCGTCATGAATTTCACAACCCTTGGTTGTGAGTTTTATCCACTCATGATAATTGAAACAAGGTATAGAATTGCATTCACTCAAGAAGTAATTACTTACCAGAGTTAAACACAATCAACACGTTGATTTCAATAAACCAATGTAATTCTTGTTCAAACTTCGTTCAAGCGGTATTGTCTTCTTCTCTGAAACAAAGATAATAAAATAAAACCCTAAAAATACTTTATATAGTTCCAGGAAATTTGAAATTTGAAAATAGAAAGCAGAAATCTTGAACAGAGGCGAATGCAAGGCTTCTTATGATCTTGCAACAAGCTATACCACACATTGATTATGTGAAGGAAGATCTCAGCAAGCAGAGGAAGAATAACAAGCTGCAAGCTGGAAATGGTTTGATTGGTCACGATCGGATGTTTCAACCATTGAGAACAACGTTGTGGGGTACAACATTGAACAAGAGCTCATGCTGCGTCAACTTACCGGACACTCGTCTCAAATGGAAGTCATCTCTATTGTTGGGATGGGTGGGATAGGCAAGTCAACTTTCACCAAAAGAATGTTTTCTGATTCCTCAATTGTGACTTCGAGATCGTCAATGGGTTTCAGTTCATTATTCAGATTATGGAATACTGGAGTCCAATATTCTTGAATTAGGAGTATACTATTTCAAACCACTTAGAGTATTAAACTTGTAAAGTGTTTCTGGGTTGCATCCTTCTTGTTGCACAAAAGAAATATTCCAAGGGATTAAGAAAGTGAAACAATTGGGAATTTGTAACTTACATTTGAGGTTTACTAGTGATCCCAAATGCCTATATAATCTAATATATACATGAGCTCGAGGCACTAAGTATTGTATCATACTCGTTACCTCGTGGGCTTCCATGTCCGGGCTTCCTTCCCACCAAATCTCAAGAAGTTGACACTCTGCAAAACCTTTCTACTGTGGGAGAACATGGCGATTATTAGCAAGTTGCCTAAACTCGAGGTACTCCAATTGAAGGCTCGGGCCTTTGAATGTACTGAAGATGTTGGAGAAACAGTCTGGGAAGTCACAGATATTCTTCCTTCTTGAGTGGTTAGATCTTGAATATTGGAGAGCTACCGATGATTATTGAACGCATAACTATCAGAAATTGCCACAAGTTGAAAGAGATTCCACAAGTACTTGAGCTAATTGAGTTACGGGAATGTTCTTCTTCCCTCGTGACTTTTGCTACGAAGTACCAAGAAAATCATGAGGATTTGGGAAACAACATACTTAAAGTTGATGCCTTTGACACAATAAGAGGTAATAAGTAGAATGATTCTTCAACATCCATTATATGTTTTACTAGTAATTGACCTGATGACTTTGGTTGAAAATTTTACGTGCGTAACTACAGTATATCGTTTGATTGTAATACGACAGGTAAAACTGAATGTTTCATATGTATAGGCACTGTGAAATCTGTTGGAAATGAAGACACTTTTGAAAGAGTGGCATGCCAATTGTTCCAAAGAAAACAAAAATATGCCCTTACATCTATGATAAGCGTACCGTGAGGACATGACGGAGTTTCAGCTTACTGAGGACATGACCTTAAATGGGAAAATGTGGAGGTCATTGATTAGGGTAGAAAATTAGTAGATAGTGAAGTGTTCTTTTGCTTCCCGAAGGGTTTAGGCTTAGTGGTGTGTGTCTGTCGTAGTATTAGTTTTATTCTTGTAGTGTGTTGCTATTGCGTTCTATTACCATCTGTTTTTGAGGTGTTTCAGTTATTGCATTATTTCGTTCTTGTTAATGTTTTCTTTCGTATTGGTTGCTTCACTGTCATTTTCCTATTTTATACATACTTTGATTTGTTGTGGAGGTAGACAGACTGTTTCATTTCAGCTTGCCATGAGTTGCTTAAAAAAAAAAAATGCAGCCTACTCTGACAGGACCTTGATTGGGCTATCCTTACAGAAAAATTGAAGTCCAAATGTCATGATTCCATATGAATACATGGATATCACCCTTGGTTCCTCTCTTCCTTCCCAGATATTGGAGTTTCACTTGTTTTTTCCCTTGCATTCGGAGGAAGATAAAAGAGGAGGACAAAAAGGTTGGATTGTAACTCACTTGGTAATGACTAATGAGTTTTCTCCAGTCATCTTAAACAAAATAACTTTAGGGATGTGCTTGCTTTTAATTTAATATATACATAACCATCAGTAGATTAAAAAAAATACTATTGCCATATATATATATGTACACATATATTTAAGAACAAATACAGACAGAAAGTATTCCTCTTAGTCAAAAAGATCTTGATAAGTCTCACACCAATACCTTCTGTTAGAGATTGAATCAAGATTGTAACTCGAACTAATTGGGAGCACGATCATCATGTGTTTTTCTCCAGCACAGAGAGTGCTGGTGTCAAATAGTTGTTTGCTTTGTCAGGCAAATGTGCAACCTGCAATTTTTATAGGAAACTGAATGAGAAACAGCAATGAAGTAAAAATTTAGCTACTATTGCTGCCAAAAGCAATTCATCCAGAAAGTGAAGGAAATGGATGTACAATAGTTCGCCTTTGATCATTCAATTGATAAAATTTGTTAAGTAATGGACTTACCAACTCGTACAACTCCTTCCCAGGCTCAGCGACATATTCATAACATACCTAGTCGGAGAATAGGGTCAATTAGTTCATTTGTCAAACTCTGCCATCAAAACAAGTAGAGTATTACTCACATCAAAGCTCTTGTTTCTGGCTGTCGAATCATGCAATGCCTTCACACAAATGTCAGCCACATCAGCACAACTGATTCCCTGCATTTACCGTTACGAAGGTGAGCTCAATTGGAAGTGAAGCAATACTCTAATGAGTACAGTAAATCTCTTACCTGAGAGATACGATTTCCTTGATCAAATATGAGCGCACGTTGCCCACCTGGTTCTTCCTGCAGAAAGTAATCATTAGAAAATCTTCAGATTTTACTAAAATCTAATATTTTGGGTGGTAGGTCTCTTATTATTTCCAATAATATGTGAATCAATTTATGGTACAGCTGCTAAATCATGCTTCCTTTACGCAGTTGATTAGGGGAAAACCACATTATTGAAGCTGCTAAGCAGAACTTTCCATAGAAATACATCTGTGCCACCACTGCCGATAACTGATTCCGTCCTACTCCAGTTGATTAGGGGAAAACCACATTATTGAAGCTGATAAGCAGAACTTTCCATAGAAATACATCTGTGCCACCACTGCCGATAACTGATTCCGTCCTACTCTGACTAAATTTAACCACTTAAAAGGTTCCCTTCTTATAAATCCACTTAAGTCCTTACCGCCAACATATGGTTCCAAGGATAGTCCATTTGCATCTAATTTAACATCCAGCTAACTTAAGAGCATTGTTCTTAAGCATAATTAACACTTGTTCTGACAAATATGGGGTGGGGGGGAGGAGGAAACACTTCTTGCTCTCCCTCTCGAAGTCCAAATACAACCTATCACAAAGCATGCGCTGATTTACAATTATATTTGCCTATAGGAATACCTAATTCTATGCAAAGCAAAAGCTGACTCGAATCGGACTTATTGCTCGAGGTCAGTCCTAAAGTTAACCAGAAGTTAACTATACTCAATATTTCCAGCTGAAAGACCAACATATGAGCAATGGAATGGAAAACATATTTACCATCAAGGGTCCTGGGCGAATTATTGTGTATCCAAGGCCGGACCTTCTTAATGAATCTTCACCAGCCTACAAAAATTAAAATAATCAGGGATTCAGTTTTAATCCAAGAAGAATACGTGAAGGAAGAGTCTGAAGAAGAGCTCACCCTCTTGGCTCGCAAAACTTGCTCCCGTCTGGTAGGCTCTATTCCTGACCCCGTACATGATACCAAGACAAAGTCAGTTTCTTGTCCAGTCTGCAAAATTTACAATAATCTGGCAATAAGTATATTGTCCAACATAATTCTTTTATCAAACTATTTTCAACCAAATCATCATTTTAAAGATGACTGATGAAAAGAAGTAATAGCATCGACCATAAACACGACTATTTTCTGTATAAGTTTTCACTTTTTTTCTGAACAGCACAGAGATCTATAAGTTGCATTCGACCAAAAGTCGCCTAAAATTTGCAGTCAGTATTTCAATACACAAACGCCTAAAACCATGCTGATTTACAACCTGTCACAATCTGCCTATCTAATGAAACCAGTCATAAGAAAAACACTGATTGGTCTTTCAGTTAGAATTGGAGTGAATAGGTTTTGTTTGATGTTCATTGATTTGGCACAGTTGTGGTCTTAAGATTCAAATAGAAAAAGAGTAGAACTGTACATTACATTTATGCTGACATTAAGAGGAAAAACAAAAAGCATCCATATGAACAATAAATATAACCATATGAACAAAAAAGCTGCCTTTATCTTCCAAATTACATATTAGATTCTACTAGACGTGAGTCATCTTTCTCTAGGACTTACCTATGACACTAGTCTCAGAAACACAGCACATCATGAAACATGTATAAGCTATAAAGAAAAAGTAATCAATTTTCATGTGAAGGAGGGTTGCAGGAATTGAACTCTTCCTTTCTTGCTTACTCTATCAATCTACCTATGTCTTATGCTATCCTTTACATCAACTGTATGCAATGGTTCAGCAGGACCTTAAGTTGAGAAGAATGAACACTGGGCCTAATTCAACCCCGAAATCTAGCTCATTAATTGAGGATTGATCAAAAATATATAAGGAGATAACGAGTATTCACACAACCAATTTAGGACATTCTAACCACATTCTTGGATAAAATTACTTGCATTTAATTTTATCAAAGAACTAGCACATTTTACAGGTTGAACCAAATTGATGGAACTCCAAACTTTTGCAGCCAACAGATGTTAATATATATAAAATAAATCTGAACGTAGAAAGGAGTTCTACCAGGAACACTCTAGACTATAAATTATCTTGAAGATTCTAAAACAATTACCAGTCAAATTCCTGACTTCTCATAGATTATGACTATTATATGCAGAGCACAAGCAAGAACTTGAAGAAACAAAAGTCTCACATAATGCTGTTGCACAAACAGTCAACTGAACTTACAGGCAAGGCCTTAATATATTCCATAATTAGCTGAAAGCTTCTCAGATCTTGGTTCGTCCCCATAGGTCCTTCAATTGGCCTCTGTAGCAATTAGCAAATGACCATGTCAAGTATCAGCAACTAGCACAGAAAAACAGTGGTATTCTACTTTGAAATGCTTCAAGGATTCATGTCATCTATCCTATAACAGAGCTTTTGCAGGTAGGACTATTAATTTTGTTATGAGTCTTGGACCTTCTAGTGGAAATAGCTCTTCTTTCATAGCATAATTGGTCAAATACTTCAAATAAGAAAATAGTTTGTTTACTTTGTGGCTGGTGGAGGTTTGGGGTGGGGGGTTGAAAGCAGAAAGAAACAATCTGCCAACAGATGGTCCATTCTTGGCCAGTATATAGTGGAAATGAAGTAGTTGAGTTGTAAGGTAATATGTTTAGTTCGTATAGATAGGAGAAAAAAGAGGAAATATGAAGTGAAAACACTAGCAATAAAAATAGTATGTTTCCCAGATATGCAAAAAAGAATTAAGAAAATGACTCCTCAATTATCCGTGTGTATTCATCAAGCCTGGTCCACTCGATCTATTATTTCATTTCAAGATTTTGCTCCTGAATCTGTACTTAAATAATGTGGACTGGACACAAGCGTATAAGCAATTGATTTATATATAAATCAACTTTTGGCGTTCCAAAAAATATGGTAACTCAAGGATAACAGTAGAAGAAATAGTTTTAAAGTTTTAAAGAAGTGAAATGGCAACAATGAGGAAGGGAGTGCTTCGGTCGAGGGAAGACCTGTCTTCTAGGCTCAAAGCGTATGGTCAAGGTATGCACAAGGAATGGATCCAATGGGGGATCATCTGGCATCACCGGCCGAAATGAAGAAAATGGAACTCTCACCTGTGAAAACAAGTGCATATGCAAAGACATTAAATAAAAACATAAAGTATCTACTAGTATTCAGAATGGAGGCATTACTAGATCAATAATTTTCCTTCACGTTGTAAATCCAAACTCACCCTGCAAAATCCTGCTTTTGTGCTAATTCTGGAAAAATACAATTTGCTTTGTGTTGTATCTGCTGAAGGACCAGCTTCAAGAATTACAACATAAGATCTTCCATTTCCACCAACAGAGAATACTAGACCCTCATACCTAAGTGTACAAAAGTCAATAGTGACAAGTATATGGAGTGAGGATAAATCAACAACTGGAAAAATAGCATCATGTATGAGCAAAGAATAAAAGGAAAAATTGAAATTTACAGTAAATACCTGTCAAGAGTGTAACCCAAAGGGAGTGAGAGTTTTCGTGACAAGTCAATATAGCCTCCTCTTGTGAAGACATACCCTTACATGAGCCAAAAGAAAGAACACTTAGAAACAGGAATCAAAATATTGCATCTTTGAAATTCAGTATTTCACAACTATCCTTTGACTTGTCTTACTTAGCACCACAAGTGGGACTACAAGTCCCTAAATATGTTCACAAACAACGTGTACATGCTTTCAAGACCTGGGATCATCTTCCGTGGTTACCTGAAAAAACAGCCTCTCCGCTTTCAGTAAACTCAAACTTGGCATCCATTCCTCCATCATACTTAGAAACAACCACATCCTGGAAATATGTCCCTTGACGGACTTCCCACCCGTTCAATGAATCTTCAGACTTGAATTTTGCAATTAAAAGCTTGCTTTTGCTACTCTTTCCAGCTCGTTGCTGTGCTAGTTTATTGTTGTAGTCCTACATGTTTTGAAACAGAATGCATACAGATTACACACTGATGATCTCAACAAGGGACAGTATTTGGAAATGCACAGATAAGAGTTGCCTGAGATTGTAGTCCTATATATTTTCTTAAATGCGGGATTTTAAAGCATTTCTGAAAAATGTTTTTACTAATGGCCCAGTTAACTAAGAAACAGACAATTATCACCTCTATCAAAGAAGAGCCGCTATCTAAAATTTAAACTCTTGTCATAATACAAATGTTGTTCTTTTTGCTGAAAGTTACAAATTGTAATACATAATTTAGCACCAAGTTCTTTATTAGATTTGATTAATTCAATATGGATATTAATATTACCAGATATAAATAAACTATAGTTAAGATGCGTGAAATCAACTATAATATATGATGAGTTGCCCTTTTCTGATATCACGTTGATACTCCAATACTAGTTTCTTGCCTAAATTTTGTCAAATTAAAGGACAAATATCTTATTTGGTGGCAGCTTACATATCTACCAGATCGAAATATATATTGCAATACAAAAAAAATCGCATCTAATAACAAGAAACTATGTTAACCAACTGCTGCTTGACTAGTTCTAGCAGTATTTGTACAAGCATCTTATGCAGCATTTTGAGAGGAAGATTTTGTCATCCTAACTACTGTCAGACATCAAACCCAACCCTTGGGCTTTCTGTTTCTTTATTCCTTCTCCATTCCCACTAATTGGTATAACCTTGCCACTAATGTACCAAAACAAGATAGTGGAAGAAAACAAATACCTGCAAGGCTTTGGTGAGATTGTAAACCCCTTGATGATCAACTCTGATGAGATCCCCAGTGATTGAAGACCGAGCAGTGGCACAATAGATGATTTTGTTGCAACCTTGCACTGCATTTTTAAGACTGGAAGGATCACCAACATCGCCTGTCACTAGCTCCACAGACCTTGGTAGCATGTCAACCACTTCCGGTTCAGCTTTCCTTACTAGAGCCTGTGCGGGAATGTAAAACAAAGTGTAAGTGATGACTAGCATCTCAGTTGGATATTAAGTAAAGCTATCCAACGAAAGAAAAAGAAAATATAAGTTAACGGGAAGAGGACCACTCAGAGGTGGATTTAGGATTCGAAAGCCGTTGATTCCTTATATATAAAAACAACTACATCTTTATCCCAAATTAGTTAGATTCAGCTATATGAATTATCTATATTCTTTCCAATCCGTATGGCCCGCTTCATCAACTGTTCCAATATTCTCTGGAACTATAGATTCTCTAAATCTCACACATAACCCTACGCTGTCATACAATCTCTTTCAAAATTTAAAAGCTCCTGTCAAATACTGGGCAAAATGCAAGTGTCTAAACTCTCAATTAGAAACTTCTTAATGAAACTTTCTATATGCACACAAATAGAACCACAACAACAATAACAAAACTACACAACATTCTCAAACTTTATAATATAACTTTCTATATGCACAAAAATGCAACCACAACGACAATAACAAAACTACACAACATTCTCAAACAAGTTGGGGCCAACGATATAAATGCTCACTAATCATGTTTTAGCATACCGCATAAGTGGATACTCAAACTTGGCCTCAGCAAGCAAGTAAGCACTCTAATCTAGACACCTCAACTCCTCCTCACTATGCCTCATGGACATCACGTGACACATAAATTTTGGAGGTGTTATTTTGTATGTTAAGAGTGTTCAACTAACACGCGGAGATAAGTTGAGGTGTCTAAATGTGCACTTTTAAAGTTAGAGTGCTTACTTGTCAGCTATCGCCAAGTTTGAATGTCCGTTTATGTATAATCCAAAATGCACAATATATGCAATTACTAAAGGAAACGGAAATAAAAGTAGAGCAACAGGCAAAAAGTAATCGAGAAATAGACCTTGACAGTGTAACCCCTAAGCATGAGTTTGCGCACAACAATTCTACCAACACGACTAGTGGCACCAACAACAAGCACAGTAGTATTCTGAGCACCAGGAATGGCAAATTCACACATGGGTCCACCTTCTCTAATAAGCAAAGTACTCTCATCATCAGAACGAATTGTTCTCGAAATTTGCCCTAATCCTGAAAACTTTCGCCACACTTCATCAAACACTTGACGTGAACGCCTTCCTAATCCCACTGGATTTACATCATCCAATCTCTTTATAACAGAAACTGACGAAGATTGTAACTCTTGCACCTGCTCCCGCTCCTTCTCCTCCACCGTTTCCTGTACTTTTTGCTCCTTATTGTCAATCACTACCTTCTTTTTCTTCCTCTTATTTTTCTTCTCATTGTCCGTTTCCGGACTCGAAGAAGAAGTTGCTCTTGTAACAAAAGAACTGGTGGAGTATTTGCAGTTTTTTGTTGTTGTAGTAGAACTTCTTACTGATTTGGGTTTTCTCCATATTGGATTATTATTGCTAAATGCTACATGAGTGAATGTTGCAGCACTCATTTGGAAAGAATGAAGAATAGAACTTTGGGCTTACTGCAAAAAAAAATTAAATTTTTTTGATGAAATTGAATTGTCAGAAATCAGAATAGAATTTTTGTGTTTTGAAATTAATAATAATAATAATAATAATACAGAAAGATGATATCCAAGTCATGATTGATGGTGACAGTGTAAAATTTGCTCCACACAAATGTGAATGTGAATAAAAGAGTGATCTGATCAACCTGCCGCGGAAAAAAATGTTGAAGCTGGTTGTGCCACGTAGAGATACTCCTTTCCTTAGATTCTTATTTTGGCCGGGAGTTTTTTTTTTTTTTGGAAGCTATTTTTTTTATAAAAAAAAGAAGGTATTTCAAAGAAGTCTATTTTTGTTTTTTTTTAAAAAAATCACATTGACTAATAAAAATGTAGCAAATAATTTTTTATCCTTAATCTCATTTTATCAATTAAAATAGAATAAATTTATGTACTTTTTAATGGATAATATAAAAATCATATAATAAGATCATAATAAATATATCGTTAATTTTTATTTATATAACTATAAAAATCAATAATAATAAAAAAAAAATCAAATTGAAGAGGGATAAGCCTTTGATAATTTTAAAAAAAAAATATTATTAGAAAAAGAATGTGTTAAAAAGAAAATAGTGTTATAAAATAATATATTGTGAATATCCACTACACTAAGAAGTTACTACATTACTTCCTTCCATTATGAAGATAACCTCCACCTTTATGATCATTATTCTTATAACATTTCACCCCATTACCTCCTCCATTATATTCATGTTTAACATCATGTTTATGACTAACCTTTTGTATGCCTCTATGTTACACTAAATAGAGGCATAAGGATTCATATTGTATACACTTGAAGATTTGGTGAACACTTGGAAAGAAAGAAAGTTATCTTATATTGTTCCTCTTGTCTTATAATTTTCTTGTCTTCATCTTTATATTGTTCTGTTGTTCTTAAGTTTTACAATACGTTATCAGCACGAGTTGCTCATTTTCCGTCAAGAATCATAGTAGGTATTTCTTGATTTTTATGAATTATCCTAGTAATTCTTCGGCTACAAGGTATACTTCATATCCTATATATTATTTGTACTAACAAAGCTTGTTTTGTGGTTATTTTAAAATGATTAGTAAATTATGATAACTTCATAACAATATTGAGAGAGACTAATAAAATGTTTTAACTTATTTAACTTGGGACTTTTATATGGTTCCAACATGCATGTTGTTCTAATTAATTAATTT
>JAJOOO010023847.1:0-23454 GCA_029582685.1 Solanum piurae
ATGAACATTTCAATCCTCTTGAGAACCTAACTCTACAAATGGCAAGTTAATTTATGAGGTATTTTCTACACCATCCCCCCCCCCCGCCCCCCAATTTTGATTTAGAAGTTGATGGTAACTTAGGTGAGCAATAACAGTTATTTGAGTGTGACTCTTCACAAAAAATAGCGTGTATGAGCAACATGACAATGACAACCATAATTTACTTTTGTTAGTTACTATATACTAATTAAAGATGTCATTAGTTTTGTTAAACACTCAATGATGTATTTTATGGTCAATAAAAGATGTGAGTTTTAAAATTCAATAAATGTAATATTAAGTGGTTTCTTCTATGCATTAATAGATAAAGTTTATCGATCTTGATGAAAAATATTTAATAATACATAATTAGTAAAAGATAACAAATACCGATAAACACCATCATTATTTAATATGATTATTTTATCAGCTCTAGTTGATGCTTCAAATCGAGAACAAATTACTTTCTCTGTCCAACAATAGTTGTTATTTACTCCCTCTGTTCCTAATTACTTATTCACTTTTCCTTTTATAGTTGTCCCTAATTATTTGTCAATTTTGACAAATCAAGAAAGGATAGTTTTCTTTTACCTATTATACCCTCAATTAAATGACTAATTACTTTGAAAAATGAAGCACTTTTCATCCACTTCATAATTAATAGGGGTAAAATGGTAAACTCACTATATCATTAATTGATTTCTTAATAAGTGTGCCAATTCAAAAGTAGACAAGTATTGACTTGGCACACCCCTTAATAAGAAACTATAAATAGAAGGGTAATTTCACAATATTACTCTTTGAATATAATAAATACAATGTATTGAAAAATGTAATAAGAAAATGAGTATAATTAATGAAAAAGGTAAATTAGAAACTAAGTGTAAAATTATACATTGATTTTACAAAGTGAAAAAAATATTATTGAACATCCCAAAATATTATAATGGACAATTATTATTGGACAAAAGGAAATATTCATTAGTTAACAAAAATATTAAGATCCATCCCTAATTTTTTATGTCGATTTTGTAATTGTTGACAATTACATCCCAAGTAATGAAATTCTCCACTATTATTTCCAAGAAAAGAAAGTAAAACAAAATAGGACAGTAGTCCTAAGCAATATATATTATCATCGATTTAATTTGTTTTACAAATTTTAAAAATCTCTTTCTTTTTTCTTTTCTTAAACTGCCCTAGTCTTAGGTCGGTGAAAAAAGGTCCACTAGGTTACTATGCTTGCTTTTATACCATTAAAAAAAATATGATGCAGTGAATATAATTGTTTTTTAAAAAAATTAAATATATTGAATTTGAAATTTGTGTATGAAAAATTCATTCATAAGATATAAAGAACGCTTCTTATCGAATGAGGCCATACACGATAAAAATTTAAATTAGTCAAACTTTAATATAAATATCAGACATTAAGTATGATTAAAAAATAATTTACTTTTTTGTTTGTTTCTACTACATGACATGTGATTGTCTTTATTCGAGTTTACTTCAACCACCTAGGAAAGCAAGGGTTGCTTTCATTATTTTTCTTTAACGTGTTTATTACTACTTTACTTGCTTTTGACATTTGATTTGTTAGTGACTAAAGTAGGTGAGAAAATACAAATGGTCTTAAAAGTATATCAATTAACAAAACTTTAATCCTGTTATACCATAGTCCATAAACTATTAACAATAATCCCAATTGTTAATTCATTATTTAATTAAGGACCTTCTTTTGATAAAAGGTAATATTTATTTATATCTACTTATCTATCTATCTACATTAAAGAAAATTAGAGTATTATTTAAACACGAAAATAGCAAATGATTAACATATCAAGTTTTCAAGTATTAATCCTCTAAATTTAGAGTGGTATACAGTTAACTACAATTTTCTGATCAACTTCATTACGTTATATCTTTCTTTCTCTTTTTGTTAACAAGTTTTATTTTTTTCCGTTTGGTGTTCGGTACCGCTAGAAAGTCCCACATTAGGAGTAAAGCGCTCCCTAACAAAGGTGACTCCGTACCCAAGAGGACTTGAATCCGATGAGTGAAGGAATACTTACCACTCCACCACAACCCTTTGTTGGATTTTGGTTATTAACAAGTTGTTTATATATAAATATACACACAAACACATTAATTTTTGTCTAAACAAGATTTTCTGAACACTCTACATTGTGAATGCTATTTTGTAATGCTTGAAGGAACATTAATCTTCAATTTTATAAAAAATAAAAAAGAATAGTTTCTTTTTTATAAATAAATAGAATTAGGAAACTAATAAGATAAAGAAAAACAAGACAATTCAACAATATTTTTAGTAGTATCTAAGAGTAGCAATGGACCATAGAACGATCTTCTCTTGTTGCCTCTATTTTTTCCTCTTCTAATTTAATTTTGGTGGGAATGTGCCATCTCTAGGTTCACTTTGTCAAAAGTTTCAAATAATTGAAAGATTTTGATTCCCACATGCTAAAATTCACTTTCCTTAATTTTAACTTTTTATTTAGCAGTTTAGATTTTTAAGGAAAATAAACATATTTGTATTAGACTTAATACCTACGAGGGATATTTAACTTGACCTTATTTTATATTTATATCCTATAACTTTAGGTGTACACAAATAGACATTTAAACTTATTTAAAGTTGAACAAGTAGACAAATGAATTCTATGTGGCATAATACAAGTAGGACACCATGTAGAACACAGGATGACATGTAGGACGCGTATTTATTCGTTTAATTTTTTGTAACTTTAAGTATCTACGTGTACATATTCAAAATTGGAGAGCATAAATGTAAACTGAAGTCAAGTTAACTTTAAATATCTACTTATACCTATTCAAAATTAAAGAGCATAAATATGAAGAAGTTAAGTTAATTATGCATGCCTTTGTATTATTTTATTACTTATAAATAGTTATGTATTTATAATTCAATGCAAGAATTAATTACTTTCTCTTTATGAGATAACTTATATACTACTTACTAATAGTGAACAATAAGCAAGTTATTATTTTATTTATTGCATTTTAAGAAATGTTATGTCAAACATATAATTATTAAACTAGAATTGTTGGGGTACTCAAAGAAGAGAACCCCTCCAAAAATTGGCGTATGCCACTAATTGCAGCGCGCACACGGTATTCTTTAGTAAAAGGCGAAAGAATAGTTCGCTTCGTGCTCACTGCGTGGCTGCGTGAAATTTGCAAAAGATTTGTGCTGCCTTTTAATATAGCGATAATGTTTGTATTTAATCATTGTTCAACGATGTGGTACTTACCACTCTTTTTCTTATTTTTTCTTCAGCTTCTTCACTAGTCCTTCAATATATATACGCTATAGCCATAATATATAAACATGACTCTTAACTTGGTTGCAACGAATAATTATGTCTTTCAATTTTGAGTGTGCACAAGGAGACACTTAAACTTGTATAAAATTAAACAAGTAGACACACGTATCCTACATGACATAATATATGTAGGACAACACGTAGGACACAAAATTGTCATGTAGGACGAATGTGTGCATTTGTTCAATTTTATACATGTTTAAGTGTCTACTTGTGCACATCCAAAGTTAAAAGTCATAGTTGCTAGCTGACGTTAAGTTAAGGGTCATGTTTATGTATTGTGTATATATATTGAGATGTTTTTCACATAGAAACGACTTAAGTTGTCATGTATAATTTTCGTCTAATTAATTTACCATTTGATTTTGCTTCAGTTTTCTAGTGATTCTCAAGAATAATATATGCTCACAACCTGATCGATGAGCAACTAATCCAAGCAACTTTGGGCGAATCAAATCTTTATGCAATAATTAATTTGATCCGTTCAAATTTGACCCAATCCTTATTGGTAAAGGACACATATTTTAGAAAACAAGTACATTGTTGAATTCAATCAATGATATGAAAACAAATGTGTCAGTTAGAATTTTAGGGTGAAAATATAAAGCTACTGTAAATACACTAGTATAATGTTCCATTAAATTTTTTTTCTTTGCACTACCTAAAGATTAGCATCACTTCTGTATAATATAAAGTTATTACAGTTACGGAGGCGTAACACACATAAATTCATCCTTAAACAAACTAATTAGCCAGAAACAAAAGAACAAAATGTAGGAAACTCAACAAAAAGGGATTGACTTAAATATGAATAGGAAATGAAAAAAAATATTACAAAATGGACACTGTAGACATGTCAAAAATGTTATTGAGTTTGGTCCATACAAAATTTTGAATTAAAGTTTTAAAAAAATTACAATCCAACACTTTTGGGCCATCTTGTTTACAAAACATTTGGACAATATATTGATAGCATACACTTTATAATTTATATTAATATACATATATTATGCATATAATGTATATAAGTATACATAACATATACGCACCATATACCATCGAATGTATATATAGTGTATACTTTGGCTATGTTTGACAAATTAGATGACTGAATAGTATATATTAATAGCTATTCTTAAATTTTGAATTATTTGGGTTGGATAATTAATTTGAATTTTACTAACTATAGTAGTCCATTTTATCATTTTCAAGCCCAAATCCATCCGCGTGTCAAGTGACATGTCATCTCAGTAAAATTTAAGACCAATAAGATTATGTTATGCGTTCAAATGATGCGGTAATCCCAACCAAATTCAAGTATCAAAATATTTTTTATTAAGTGCTTAAAATGACGTGTTTTGACCAATCAAAAAAATCTTATCACATATATTTGTGATAATCTTGATGACTTATATGATACAATTAAAATGAGACAAGAATATCAATTTACACTTGGACTGCCTACAACTATAAATATGGAGATTAAATAACTTTCCGAGGACATTCAACAAGTATTGGATAAAGCATCAATATTGACTAAAAAGTTCTTCAAATGGGTGATCAACAAAATTCCGCTTAGAGATCAACATGGAAAAACAAAACACTTTTCAACATTCATGGAGATCAAACACACTATATTTTTACGAGGTTCAAAGTATCCTACAATTCGAGAAATACACAATTGGAAGTCCTCTAATCACTCTGAGAAGTTTTAAAAAAAACAATCAAGAAAACAACATAATTGTACTTGATAAAACTCATCAAATTACCCTGAAAGTCCTCTAATCACTCTGAGAAGTTTAAAAAAAAAACAATCAAGAGAACAACATAATTGTACTTGATAAAACTCATCAAATTACCATTGTTTTAATTTTTTATTGCAGTTAATATTTCAGCACTCAAAAATTTGTTGCTAACAAACACCTGCCAAATGTTTATTCCCAAGTTTACCCTTTATCATAACTATTTAAATTGTTTTACCTAACATTACATAAAAACATATGGTGTGTATTAGTGTAGAACTCTTTGAGCCTAAAGTCATCTAACTTTAAATATTGTTTTTATTAAACTCAAAATTTTTCTACCCAGTCCTAAAATCAGTCTTAGACGCAAAGCTTTTTTAATCAATGATTTCTAAAAGTATTAACTTTTAACGTACTCGAATCAAATAGTTTTTTCTTACTTCATAATAATCAAAGGTGAGTCGGTGATCAACGCTTGTATTCTTCTTGCTCATTTTTCACTCTGTTTAATCTTTTTCCATAGATTATTTTCTCATAACGATGGTGTTTGAATTATTTCACATGACTTTTTGATTAAGTACATGTTATTTCTCATCATCATAGATGTCGATTAATTATATCCATCAAAACTCAATCAGATAAAAAAATCAATTGAGCATGCATTTTCCCACTCTTTTATGCCAATTTGATCTTTCTTAATTTAATGCAACTATATACCCAAAAAAAACAGTTTTCTGTTTTCTGTTTTTTTGTTCTTACTTAGTCAAACAAGTATATCTATTAGCAAATCTTATCACCTAATAATTGGCCCCCCTCCATATTTTCCATGCCAATTCCCAAGCCATAGGGTGCATAATAAACAATGAGAAAGAGGCAAATCAACACTTGTGGAGCAAGCAATTTGTCAACAAGTTTTGTTTTATTAATGCATAAGTGATTATCTATCCCAACTAATTTGCTTATTAATGTAATATTTGCATTTCTATAACATTTTGTTAGTCGTTGACTCACAAAATTGAACAGATTGAAGCTAGAAAACATCTTTACATCAAAAGCAAAGTTCCAAGCAACTACACAACACTTTAAAAACATTATAAAGAATTGACTTCATTGTCTATGGGTCATTTTTTATATAGGAGAGTCTAGAGGATAGAAGTGTTGTTTATTGGCCGAATACATCGACAATCCCTTAAGTTTGACGGTAAATTACATTTAGACCCTTGAGCTATAATTTGTTCTAATTAAGTACCTGAATTCATGATAAAGTGTTCATGTTAGAAACTTCCAACTTAAATTTGAAATAGATTCAATGTGTGTTCGCAAACATCTATTATGTAGATAAGTAAATGAAATAAAATATGTAACCTCTTTTAATTGTACACATCAACATCAATTGGAACATGTCAAAGATTTAACAACTTATTCATGAGACAAATACATATAATTAAAGGAGGTGACATATTTTAAGTGATTAGCTTGTCTATATAATAGACATTGGGGAATACACACATAAACTTTTCCAAAATTCGAGTCAGAAGTGTCCAAAAAGAACATTTTATCATATGTTCAGGTGCTCAATCAAAACAGACCATATAAACCGACAAGTTTAAGGGGTATTGATGTATTCAAACTACATAGTTTTTTTTCAATTCACTTTATATATAGTGATTGATCATAACTCCCAAAAATCAGCAATCTTTGAACTCAAATGGATTACTTCAAATCATTAGCTCAAGAGTTATTCTCCACAAACTTTGAAACACCTCCATCTTCAATCCAATTCATTGATGCTGCACTTTCTTGTACAAGTCCACATTTTGCACCATCTTACACAGATCCTAACCAAAAACGTATAATTCGAAGGCATCTCGTCTCTTTTCTTCAAGATTATCTCTCTTTCAAACCTTCCATCGATGCATTCATGCATGACGATGGCACTAGTGTCAACTTACTCAACGCGAACGGAGAGTTGCAACTCTCTTCCTCCAGCCCTTCAATCCCTCTTACCATTTGGTTACATGAAAGTTACCCTTTTATAGCCCCTATTGTACTCATGTCAACAAATACTACTTATCCAATTTATGACAACCATCCTTTTGTTGACTCTTCATCAGGTGCTATTTCAACATTTTACTTAGTAAATTGGAAGTACCCTGGCTGCAACCTCTCTGACCTTGTACACAATCTTGTCAAGATCTTTTCACATAATCATCCTTTCTACTATTCGCCTTCAACTGACGATTTCTTTCACCCTTCTTTAGCTTCTAGGAGGGAAGCTGTTGACCGTCTCTCGTGCACACTTCATTATGACATGAAAGAATTACTCTCCAAGACTAATGAAGAAGTTGAGGAGCTTTCAAGCCTTAAGGAACATATGGTTAGAAGGGTGATTGTTGCTGAGTTTTCGGTTGATGAGAGTGAAAATGAAATTACAGAATTGAAGGAAAGGGTGAAAATCTTGACAGATGAAGCGGATAAACTGTCGAGTTGGCTAAGAGATAAGGATCAAGATTTAGGTCCAGAATATAAAATTGAGGATGAATTTGAAGCGATTGACGAGAATTCAAAGGTACTACTTGATAGCATAGCAGCAGATAAGGCAACAGAGGATTTGATGTACTCATTAGATAAGGCAGTTGAGCAAGGTGTAATGCCTTTTGGTACATATATAAAGCAAGTGAGACTTTTGGCCAAAGAGCAATACTTTGGTAGAGCTAAGCTTGAAAAAATGGGAATATCTCTCGAATGGCTTCATTGATTGAATTCCTTCAGGGCTATATGCAGAGGCGAAGCCAGAATTTGAAGTTTATGAATTCATGATTCTAATTCTTTCAAGTTACTAAGTTCTGAGTTAATAATTCGTACATATTCAATGAATTTCTTGTTACAAATTTAGAGTTTGAACCAAAGTTACACTGGCTTTGCCCATGACTATATGTATAGAAAGCCAAAGTTGAATCAATGGTTTTACCTCAAACTTTGTTATTTGACTTATCCAAGTTAATGAAATGCATTATGTGTCTCTAATATCCTTCCTGATTCATAATCTTTTATCCTCTGTAGCTTGACTACATAAACTCTTCAGATTTCGTAATCTTGAATATTCAGAAAGAGTCTAGCAGGGGCGGAGCTATTGCAACGAAGGGGCTTCAGTTGAACCTCCTTTGTTGGAAAATTATACTATTTGAACAGGATAAGAACAACCGTTTTGTATATAATTTTAAAGAAAGCTTTTAGTGAAGTGACATAGATGGTTAAAAATTACTATAAATGGAAAATTTACTTAGAAGAAGAAAAATAAAACAGAGGAATAGGGAAAACAAAATGAGCATGGTTTATCCTATTAGGAAGCAACGAATAGGTCCGGCGGGACTACTTCAATCCCACTAACATCCACGGGGAACTCATGAATTTCATCGCGCCATGGATTCATCTCATCGCGATTAACAGATCGAATTGCCTTCCAAATCACACTGTTACACTTGAAACCTGACCCAAATGCTATTTGCCACAATGTATCTCCTTTTTTCACCCTACCTTTTGCCTCAGCATAAGCTACTTCATACCATATCGAACTACTTGAAGTGTTACCAATTCTGTACAATGTCATTCTAGAAGCTTCCATTTGTTCATCGCTAAATCCTAACTTCTTCTGCAAGTCATCCAACACCGGCTTCCCACCGACATGTGGGAAGAAATGATCAATGGATTTTGAGAAATTAGGACCTACCTTGCTTTTTGTGCTAATAAGATTTACCAAGTAACGAAATTTTTCAGATAGAGGAAGGACTAAAGGAGCTACAGTGGATATGTTTAATCGAATGGTTTTCATAGCTGCGTACAATAGATCTTTGTTGATTGTGATACCTCGATGTCCTTCCACGTCTTCTTCCATGAAAATACAGTTGTATGACCGATCATCGTCCGATGTTTGAGATCGGACGGTGTGGATGAGCTCATACTTTGATGTATTCACATCACACGGTTTGTTGGAGAGGAGAAGAGCTACTGCACCCACACGGAATATGCAATTAGCCAACAATTTTGACCGGTCATTTCCCTTGTATACATTTGCTGTAATGCTCTCACTGGTCACTACTAGTGCACAAGAATTATCATGCACCTGCACAACAATATCATAAAGTTTAATAACAATAGATAATCGAATAAAAAAATTGTTTATAGTATATTACCTTAAGCAAATTTTGGACAAGGCCTAAGGCAACAAGGCCAGCAGTACATCCCATTCCAGTAACATTATATGTACGTATATCATGTCTAAGGTTGTAACGCTTCACAATGACACTAGACAAAGATGGCATAATATTGTATACGCCACAAACAGTAACCAATATGCCAATATTTTCACATTGTACTCGAGTTTTCAGAAAAAGCTCATCTATGGCTCCGAATATCGCCATCTCCACTTCTTCCTTAGCAGCTTCCGCGCTCATATCTGTAGGTTCTTTCAACAAACCTTTTGAAAGATACGTTTTATCACCTAAGCCGGATCGTTCCAACATCTTGTCCATGAACTCTAGTGAGTCTTTGTTATAACAAAGATTTTTGGTGCTTTTATCCACAAACGTTTGTCTATTAACTTGTTGATTTTTCGGGGGCTTGTAGCATGCGAAATCGACAAGGAAAACTCTTCGTTTATTGTTTTTGCGGAAGAAAAATAGTACTACTAATGTTAATGTAATGAAGAAAAGCTTAGGGTATGTTATGATCAATTCCATGGTTGAAAGTATTGCCTTGTTGAAGAGTGATAATTTAGGATCTCAACTTACCTTTATTTCCCTTCTCTATATAGTATATAGCTTACACTATCAAGTCATTTCCGTGTGGTGTTGTAATAGGTACTCTCTATCTCCCAATTTATGTGATACTTTTCATTTTTCGAGAGAAAAAACGTTTTAAGTTTGATCAGAAATGTTTGACTTAAAAAATATTAGTATAAGTCACAATAATTGTGGTGTTGTAATAGGTACTCCCTATCTCCCAATTTATGTGATACTTTTCGTTTTTCGAGAGAAAAAACGTTTTAAGTTTGATCAGAAATGTTTGACTTAAAAAATATTAGTATAAGTCACAATAATTGATAATTCAAAATGTTTAAAAGATCTATGAAAAACTTACGATCAAAGATAGACTTGTTTGAATCTCGAAATCTGAAAGGTGCCATATAAAATCGGACGGTGGGAGTAATATATTTTATTTTCAAAATAAAAAGGGTTAAAAATGTAATTTTTGACCAAACTAAGCCATTATTTAAAACAATGCACCAAAATAATACATTTTTAATTTTTTTTACAAAACTAGTATAAACGTATTTCTAAGTAACGTTTTAGGGTATTTTTATTTTAAAAATTCAACAGATAAAAATAATGAAAAAACGTACTTCTGAATTCAATCACGTGCCACTGAATCCAATCCTGCAAATGCAGAGTCAAATTCTGCAAATTTAAAACGTTATTCATAGTAACGTTGTCCATAAAATATTCGTCCACCTGACATATATAACAACTCTATTTACTGACACATCAATTATTTTAATACTATTTTTTATTGACTTCTTTAAAATTCTAAACCCTCTCATTTCACGGAGATATCAATGATACGACATAGACAGACCACGACTAAGAAGATGGAGAAAACGATGACAGATGTTATGATTGAAATAAATTAGTAATTTATACAATAATAATTTTAATCTTTAACCTTGACTTTTAATCTAATATTAATTTATTTAAATTTGTGACAATGACATAATTACTTGTCCAACTACTATATCTACTCTAATTGCTATCCTTCCCATTTTGGGACACCAATGATTTGTAGCGCTTATCAATGCATTGTTATTAATTCTGACAACTTGTGAGCCGAATAAATGTAGTTGCCTATCCTTTTTCTATTGGGAAGTAATATCCGAATAAATATTTACTTACTTTGTCTTATTTTTACTCATGATAATATAATCAAAATAAGACAAACTAATTAAATATTTAGTTACTCATAATTATATATTTAAGAAATTTACACAAAATAAGAAAGAGTCTTTTTAATATATATTTAAGAAAAATATAATATTAATTTAGAATGGTGGAATTGTAAAAATCTTTTGGGAGAAAATATTTAGAAGTAATTAATTTTCCAAATAACCATAGTTAGGGCTTTATTTTAATTAACTAAATCTTAGTCATTAAATTAAACATATGTCATGTGTCAATAATTTCAATAGAAACTTAGGGAAAATGGAGAGGAGCCTGATCCCAAAAAGCGGAGACCTATGGGAAATGTTGAAAACTACCACTCTATAGCAAATTATGAAAGAAGAACGTAAATGAAGGCATGTTGCAACTGCCAAGATTTGTAGTGAATACCCAAAGTCTCTCTCACCTTTATTACAACATCTTCAACTTGCTATATTTTATCAAAGGAAAAAGGATTTTTAATTTATGATATTTGATTTATTTTTATTTTTTAATTTAATAATAAGTGCTTATATTTTATTATAAAAAATTTAAAAATAAATCAATCCAAAAATGATGGTATATTTGATTAGTCACCAAGTTTAATACTAATCTAACTTATAGTAGAGGGCAACATTTAAAACAATATATATCTTATCAGTATTTAAAATTTAAGTAATTAAATTAATTTAACTTCTTAAAAGTTGTACCAAAAAAAATTCGTTGCAAGTATTTTGAAATATTCCAACAATAATAGCTTTGTATAATCAGAATGGTAACTTTATTAGATCATACAATGTGGTACTTTAATGATAGCATATCTATGTATAATATATTAATATGTGAGTCCACATAATAAAAATTACTAACATGAACGACTTACCTTCAATAATAGTCTTGCCGTTGAAAGAAGAAATATATAGATACACTTACCATGAATTAAAATCTTTATCGAATATGAATAATCACAAAAATGTGAATCTAGAAAAATCTCCGATTTGAACTTAAATTTTTTTTAAAAAAGTAGTGCTAACTTGGTGGAGTTGGGACGTGGAGAGAAATATAAATAGTATAGATGAGAGAATTTTTTTTAGTCAAGTATAATTTCTAAGTATGCCTAAAATAAGAGCTAGATTAGATATAACCGTATAAATTTACTATTAAAATAATTATACCTTTGTTAGGTAATTATTTTAAAATACAGTTTTAAGGAGTAAATATAAGCCATATGTTTGTATTTCCTTAAAAAATCAATTACTTATTCAAGATTTGCTCTCAACCTTTTCAAAGTCAACTAAATCTGCCTACCCTCGAAGGTAAAACTTATTTAAGTGTCACTTATCAATACTTGCACTTTTTATTTTTTATTTTTTGGTGATCGAGTGTCTAGTGATATTTTATTAAGAATAAAATTTAAAAAACTCGATATAAATAAATATAAATAAGAAAAATTTGGCCTTTAACTTATCGATCCTATATAGTAGGTAACCAATTACCTCTACTATAGACACGTTCATGTGTCTGCACTTAAATGTTGGTTACCCTTTTAATGTATACGTATTAAATATAGTAAGTAAATGGGATCACTTAAGAAACTACTAAAATTAGTAAGCTAATTAAGTTGAACAATGGATTAATAACTAACTCTAAAGCTAAGTTGTACAAACTATAATATATTAAGTTGTAGGTAGTAGTTTGTTCAGTTAACTTATATTTCATCTAGATCAGCTATATATAAAGGTTAAATTTAAAATAAGATAGGTAATGAAAACATATTTGAATTTAACATAAATTATTAGTATCATCATCAAACTATTAACAGCCATAAAAACATTATTTCTACTTGATTAATTAAACTTAGATACCCTCGATCTGCCACATGACATAACAGTGGTCTCAAACTCTTGTAGGAGCATGAGACTCTTAATAAAAAGTCAAGAGAAGTATTTGACGAGAATTCAGTGGTGTATTTAACTCATGTTACAAGCAGTGGCAGAACCACATGTAGGGTCGACACCCCTTCGTCGAAAAAATTACACTGTGTAGCTAGAGTAATTTTTTTTATGTATATATATATTATATATTGACACTCTCTGACTTCTAAACGAATTTACTTCTTTATATTTTGACACTCCTCAGTCGAAGTTCTTGCTCAGCCATTGGTTACAAGATCGGGGGTATATTTAAGTCAAGTAAATGAGTGTTTTAAGGTTGTCAATAGTTCGAAGATAAAATTAATATTTCACGTCGAGTGTAGGAGTGTTTTCAATATTAAAAACATCTCTGAACTTGGCGCAAATTATTAATCTCATCCTCAAACTATTGATTTATTTTGAAAACTCAAACAAAATCAAATTAATTCATTTTTTTTTATTTTTTTTCCAAAATTTTGATACTATTCAATTTTGTGTACGATTATAGCGTTCCTAACTTTTGTTGAGCTTGTAAGAAATAATAAATGAGGCAGCCCAACATCTTGTGAAAGTTGCTCTATTTTAAATTGGAAAAATGGCTCGATATACCCTATAATTTTGTTATTTAGATCTAATATACTTTTTGTTATAAAAGTGATTCATATATACTTTTACTGTTATACGAATAGCTCATTTATATCCCTACCGTTACAAAAGGAGTTCACATATACCTTTATCTAACGGAAGTGAAAAAATTAGTTTAAAATTTCTATTTTTTAATTTTAATTTTTTAAAAAAATCATATAGGACATATGATCCTTTCAAGATATATTTTTTTTATCTTTTTTCATACGTAAAATATTTTTTTTACTTCTTTGATTATCATTATTTGACTTTCTTATTCTTATTTTATTTTATTTTATTTTTTCTTTCATTCTTTAGTGTAAAGAAAAAATTAAAAGTAATTTTTTTTTGTGGCTATATTATATATAATTTAAAACTAGTTTTTTGGCTATAATAGTTTTTGTTTTTGTAATAAAAAAAATGGGGCATCTATAATAATTTTTACAAGAAAATTAGTGAAACATAAATAAATTTGATCATCAAAATAATAAATATAAATTAATCGTTGAAATAAAAAAGTAAAAAAAAAGCATATGTGTGAGGAGAATCAAATATAACCCATATGGATTATATATATTTTTTTAAAAGAATAATTAAAAAAATTAAATTAAAATTAATTTTTTCACTTTTGTTAGAGTAAAAGGGTATATATAGTCATTTGTATAACATTAGAGGTATATATGATCCACGTTCCTATCGGGGGTGTATATCAGCACTAAATGATAAAATTGAGGGGTATATCAGATCTTCTTTCTTTTTAAATTAAAAGGAAATTTACAGAAATCTCATTAATTTAGGAGCTAATTATTTAGATACATTTTAGTTTGTAATATTACGAATTTTACCAAATTTTGGTGTGCCTAGATAAATGTATCTCCATGGTCAAAATTAGGTGTAATTTGTTCAAGATACATTGTATCCAATGGATTTACATGTATCTAGGATACATAGACAAATTTTGTGACAAATTTTGTTTGCCTTCTTCAACTCCCTCAGTATTCGTCACTCTCCTATCTCCCCCCTCCCCCAATCTCATTCACCTCTCTCTCTATTTTAGTATAATTGGTAGCAAAATAACATATATCTAGGTGTATCTTCTTTAACGTATGGTAGTAAACTCTTAATTAGAGGTCAAATATGTAATTATTTAAAATTTTAGGAGTAATTTGATCTAAATACACTATATACAAATGGATTCTCCCTCCCCATATCGCTCACTTCTCTCTCTATTTTAGTGTATCTGATAGCAAAAATACATATATTTTAGATATATGTGGTAACAAAATAAAATAATATATATATATATATTGTTGCTACTTTAGGGATTTTAGTTTCTAATAAATTATCTAATTTTTTATTTATTTTATTTATTTGATCTTCTAAGTTTTTATTTAATTCTATTAAAGCAAATATTATTAGATTGTTTTGTTTTACGCTTATAGAATCTGTTTTTCCTGGTGGGATATAATCTGTTAATCCTTCTGGGTTAGCTTGAAACGGGGCTGTTTTTCTAAGAACTTCTTGGTAAAAAAGATTGTTCATGAAAGGGTTAAGTCTCTTATTTTACTAAGTTCTTTCTTTATTTCTATTGTGTCTTTATAAAGACTTTCTAGTTGGTCATTTATTAATTCTAATGGACTGTTACCAATTATTTTATTTGTTGCTACTATATATATATATATATAACAAAAATACAAATAAAGCTAAGTTGAACAAACTATAATATATTAAGTTGTAGCAGTTTGTTCAGTTAAGTTAAATTTCAGCTAGAGCAGCTACATATAAAGGTGAATCCACTCCAAATAAGGTCAAATTTAAAACGAGTGAGGTAATGAAAACATCTAAATTAAGTAAATTATTAGTTTCATCATTAAATTATATATTAACAGCCTTAAAACATTATTCTACTTGATTAACTGAACTTAAATATCTCTGATATGCCACATGACATAGCACTAGTCTCAAACTCTTGTAGGAGCATGAGACTCTTAATAAAAAGTCAAGACAAGTATTGAAAATACCCTTAAACTAGACGAGATGTAAGAGTGTATTTAACTCATTTTACAAGATCGGAAATGTATTTTAGTTCAGCGGAGTCAAGTAAATGACTGTTTTTAAAGTTGTTAATAGTTTGAAGATGAAACTAATATTTCGCGTAGAGTTTAGGAGTGTTTTAAGAATTGAAACATCTCTGAACTTAATGTAAATTATTAATCTCATCCTCTAACTATTGATTTATTTTGAAAACTCAAATTAAATCAAATTTAATTTAATTTTTTTATTTTTTATTTTCCAAAATTTTGATATTCAATTTTGTGTACGATTATAGCGTTCTGATGAACCGAACTTTTATTGAGCCTGTAAGTTATAATAAATGAGCCAGCCCGACATGTTGAAAAAAAAAACAAAAGTTTTCATTTGAAATATATTGTCAGTATTCATTATTATCCTAATTTCATGTATCCTTATAAAGGTTGATCGTACTGTACATTTTATTCTACAAATATGATAGAGTACATTTTCCCATACCTTTAAAGCGCACACAAACTCCAAAATTCTTTAAAATTATTAAACAGAGAGTGGTTGAAAGGAAGATAATAGACAAGTGAGACAATTAATAATGGTTCTAAGACCATCTCCGATTCTACTATATTTTATTCTCCATTCTCTATATTTGGAGAATAAAATAGAGAATGCCCTCTCCAAGCACTCTCTATTTTACCCTCTACTCTCCAATTATGGAGAGTTGAATAGTAGCTCTCCAAATTTGGAGAACTACTATTCATACTCTCTATTTCACTTTTTGCATATTATAGTATTATTTCTATTACTTTGTAATTAACATATTATTTTTTTCCATATAAGACTATTAATTAAATCTCTAATATTTGTAATTCTTTTAAAATGTAATATACATTTTTTAAAATATATTATTTAATATATACTACTTTCATCTTGAATTAATAATATTTTAATTTATTTTTTAAAATTTTCATCACTTTGTGATACAATTTGATGTTATTATTAATTTTCACCATGAAGAATGCACAAAATTTAAATGATAAAATACAAATTTTAATTTAAAAATACAATACATAACACAATAATTTAAATGCAAGATAAAATGCAATACATAACATAATAATTTTAAAAATTACAACTATAATTTAGTAATCCGATAGTTCATTTCTAGATTTAACAATATTCGAAAAAGAAAGTATGTAGTGTATGATTTAGAGAAGTTGTGGTTGTGATTGCGATTGTACTTGTCGATTTCTTTTTTCAATTATTTGTAGTTGTTCTTTAGAAATATAGAAAAAAATAATTTAATATTAAATAAAGAATTTCAAAAAATTTAATTTTATATAACATGAAAATTATATAGGATGATTATTAAAGAAAGAAAATATTTATATTACAAAATAAGAAAATAAAAATGAAATAGAAATAATAATATAATATTGAGGAGAGAAAAAAAAATCTTTTTTAGAGAGTAAAATAGAGAATTTGGTTAGAGTTGATTATCACATAAGATATTTTAAATAAAAAGAAACTTTACAGTGATAAAATACGTAGTTATTTGAAAGTATAAGAGTAATTTGATCTAAATACAATGTATCCAAATGGATTCTCCCTCCCCATAAACTCCTCTCTCTCTCTCTCTCTCTCTATCTATCTATCTATTTAAATTGGGGGTGAGGGAAGGGGATATGGGAGAGAGGATTACAATGTGGGGAATCGAACCCTCACTACAAAAAGTAGAGTTCAAGTAACCAACCAACTAAGCTACAAAAATTTTCGGTAGAAAACTTTTAATTAATAATAAAATACATAATTATTTCAAAGTATAAGTAAAATTAGTATATACTTTCAAATAAACTAGTTTAATTAACGTATTAGGAATGGTTCAAAAATACTTTCCTTCCACCGGCCATTGGATAAAAATGTCCTTAATCTATTAGAATGGTTCAAATTTAAACTTGTAATTTTAAAAGACAAATTCTTAAATAATATATATATATATATATATATAAGTAAGATGCTAGTAGAAGTAAAATGAATAAAAAAATTGTGTTTTAATTTATTCAAATTTGAAGGCTAAAAAGAATTTTGAAAAATATTTTAATATTATATATAAAAATTATATTTATTATTAAATATATTAAGAGCGCACAAAATGGTGGCATATCAAATACAGTAGTATTTATTAGTTGATTAACATATTTTGTGTAGGAGGGAAAATTTAAACTATTTTTAATAGGTAAAGAGCCGTATTTTTTATTCAATAGGTGGAAGAAGGACATTATTGAATCATTTCTATACGTTAAGGATATTTTTTTTACCCAATAAATGGAAGGAGGGTATTTCTGAACCATTTTGAATACGTCAAGGACATTTTAAAACTTTTTCTCATTTATATATTTCTAATAAATTATAATTAAATATTATTTTCATAAAATATTTTAACTCAATAAACATGTCTAATTGTCCCTAGTTATTTTTGAGTTTATAATTCATTTGCACCTATAAAATTATCGACCAACAAAGAAATTGGATGAGAAAAAGAGTAACACCTACTTTTAAGTAAGCATAATTCATAAATACCAAAAAATCATACTGAATTGAATTAATGATTAAAGTAAAAAATAGCACTCCATACACAAAAGGGATTAATAATACCAAAGCCAATTCATACATCACATATTTTCTCTAATATATTCTATCAAACGATCAATTTTTTTCTATTTGGAAGCAATGAATAGGTCCGAGAGTGTTTCCATGTGGCTAAGATCCACAGGGAACTCATCAATTTCATCGGACCATGGATTTATCTCATCGCGGTCAATGGATCGGGTTCCCCTCCAAATAACACTACTACATTTGAAACCCGACCCGAATGCTATTTGCCATAATGTGTCTCCTTTTCTCACCCTACGTTTTGCTTCAACATAAGCTACTTCAATTCATACCATACCTAACATGTGGAAGTGTTACCGAACCTGTATAGAGTCATTCTAGAAGCTTCCATTTGTTCGTCGCTAAACCCTAATTTTTTCTGTAAATCATCCAACACATGTTTACCCCCGACGTGTGGGAAGAAATGATCAATGGTTTTGGAGAAATCAGGATTGTAAGGTCGATCTACGTTGCTTTTGACCATATGAAAGCATCGTACTATAAGATTTACCAAGTAAAGTAATTTTTCAGATAGAGGAAGGACTAGAGGAGCTACAGTGGATATGTTTAATCAAATGGTTTTCATTGCTGCGTGCAATAGATCTTTGTTGATCGTAATACCTCGATGTCCTTCCACGTCTTCTTCCATGAATATACAGTTGTAGGATCGAACATCGTTCGATGTTTGCGATCGGACGGTGTGGATGAGCTCATACTTTGATGTATTCTGATCAGACGGTTTGTTTTGAGAGGAGCAGGGATACTGCACCCACACGGAATATGCAATTAGCCAACAATTTTGACCGGTCATTGCCTTTGTATACATTTGCTGTAGTGCTCTCACTGGTCACTACTAGTGCACAGGAATTATTATGCACCTGCACAATAATATCGCAAGTTTAATAACAACAGATAATACGATAATCGAATAAAAAAAATTAGATGTAGTATATTACCTTAAGCAAATTTTGGTCAAGGCCTAAGGCAACAAGGCCAGTAGTGCATCCCATTCCAGTAACGTTATATGTACGTATATCATGTCTAAGGTTGTAACGCTTCACAATGACACTAGACAAAGATGGCATAATATTGTATACGCCACAAACAGTAACCAATATGCCAATATTTTCACATTGTACTCGAGTTTTCAGAAAAAGCTCATCTATGGCTCCGAATATCGCCATCTCCACTTCTTCCTTAGCAGCTTTCGCGCTCACATCTGGAGGATCTTTTAACAAACCTTTAGAAAGGTATGTTTTATCACCTAACCCTACTCGTTGCAAGATCCTGTCCATGAACTCTAATGTGTTGTTGTTAGAATTTAAACCTCTACTAGTTTTTTCTATAAAGGTTTGTCTACAAATTTGTTGATTTTTTGGGGGTTTGTAACATGCAAAATCTACTAGGAAAACTCTTTGACGCCTCATGATTTTGCACCAAAACAATAGTAGTATCAAAGTTGGCACCAAAATGAGAAAGAGGTTGCTAGTCGAGTGACTTTTTAAGTAAAATATCAATAGTTGAATGACTTTTGAGTGATAAAACAAAGTTGAGTGACTTTCTAAGTAAATTATTCAAAATTGAGTGACTTTCTAAGTAAATTATTCAAAGTTGAGTGACCATCTGAAATATTAACTCTTTGATAGTTAAGAGATGTTTTTATGTGACAAGAATTGTGAGCGTTAAACCGTTTAAGTTTGATGTGAATTCGGGTAAGGAATCTTCAAATATTATATAGGTTGTCAACGCTAAGCATGGTTCCAAATATTACATTGTACACTATTTATTATTCAGATTTTTGTACTACTCTTATCATTTTTGATAATTAATCAATTTGTTACTCTCTGTCACTAATCACTTGTTCAATTTTTTTTTTAACTTATATATTTCAAATCTTAAATTTTTAATTCACTCACTTCATAATTAATTGGGGTACTACAATTTTTTAAATAAATTTATAATTTGAATTGTTTATGGGATAATATTAAAAATTTGAAAACAAACGACAAATATAATCTGACACAATGCAAAAAATAATAATTCAATATATCATTAGTATTATGATAATCTTATTTAATAGAGTAAAACATTTTGTGTTGTACACTGTTAATTACTCATATCATGTCTCGTTATATTTTCAACGTATGAATTTGATTTTTTTAAACACGTAGGAATATATTTTATAATTTTAGGTGACTATAAATTTAATTTGCAACTTTATCTGTTTTAATATCATATTAGTACGTGTGACATATTATTACATTTAAAAGTTTAAAATATTTTTAAAAAATCATTAATTGACTTAATGTATTGTTATCTTTGCTCTTTTTTCAATCATTATTTTAGTACTCTCTTTAATTATTATAACCACTAATACTACATTAACATTTTTAAGGTCTGTATTATTTATAATTAATTAAAGCACTCCCATACTATGTCGATCGTCGTGTCACCAATATATGGTTCATATATATACAATTTTTTTTTAAAACAAAACATACAAAAATACTATGTCCTGCTTATTCTGTTTTTTTGGAGTGATTGCTCAAAAGTCTTTCTTACATAATTAAAGGTACTAAATGATTTATACAACTTTTGACTTTTTAGGTCCAGAAATTTGAAGGAATTTTTTTTCTCATCAGTTTAACAATAATGATGAACTATTAACTTAACACATGTATTAAGAAGCAATAAATGATAGGAATAATTTTATCAAATCACCCTTATTAAATATAAGTCATCTAAATATTGAAAAATTAATACTATTCAATGGTAAAATAGACATAAGAAAATAAATTATTCATTAATTTTATAAACTAAACAAATATTATTAGACATCTCAAAAGAGTATAATAAACAAGTAAAAATGAATGGTATATATATCCTTGTTTCAATATATATATATATATATAAATTTTCTTTTTGCAACTTATTACTTTTAACATTCACATGACATCTTTAAAATAATAAAAATAAGTTTTGCGTATTTTTAATTTAAAATTACATAATTTAAAATTCTTTATCCAACTTTTTAAACTTTATGTAAAATTAAAATCAAACAAAAAATGTGAAACATGAGAAATAGTAAATTAGATACGCGTCATCTAAGATCTTAAAACGTAAACTATGATTCACTACGTATGCGTAATTTTGTAGTGGGTGAGACATGTCATGTGATAAATGTGTGAGGTTTTGTTGACAATTTGATTAAAGTAAAGATATGGATCCCACTCTATTATAACTTTTCATCCCCAACCTTCTGGAACGAATGATTGTTAGGTCTCATTTATTTGCACTTAATAAAGGTCTAAATCTTAATTATTCATATTTAGTCTATTGAGTGTATTGGTTTTTAGGTCTGAATCTGAATTATTCAGATTCAACTCATTAAGTATATTTGTTTCTTTTTAAAAAAATCTCTTAATGGGTCTTAATGAAAATACCATCTAGACTCTATTAAATTAATAAGCGTTCTTTCACAAACAACTTCTCTTCTTTCTTGCTTCTCTTTTGGGCAAGTTTCAAGTTTCTTTCTCTCCTTTTTTCAATCAAATACTATTTTTTTCTTTTGAATCAGTAAGTTTTCATAATCTTTTACAAGTATTTATCTAATATTTTTAATATATATAATATTCTTGGGTGAATTGATATTTATGAAGAACTCTTCTTGTGTACAATTCGATTGTTGCCAAAACTTCTCTGAAAGAAGTTATTATTGTTTTTTGAGAAAAAAAATGGTTGAGAAAACAAATAAATCATTTTTTTCTGCGGTGGGTTATAATCTTATTCTTGAAACAATTTTTTAGAAGAAATGATCTTGGGTTTGGATTATAACTTTTATTGATATAGTGCTTGATTCCTGATTTTAAAAATAATTATGCACATACTTGATATTGAAAACAAACAATTTTAATGATTCGGTGTTTAGACCTAGAAAATACTCTCTCCGTTCCATATTATATGTCGCATCTTTCTAAAAATAGTTGGACCACAATATATGTCATTTTATAAAATTATGCATAAATTACTATTTTTGCCCATTATACCCTTAATAGATTAATTAATTAATCTTGAAAATGTATTTACTTTGACTAACCTAAAAAAAATACAAGTAATTAATTTTATTAGGAGAGTACTTCATTCATTAATTAACTACTTTTTTTATTCACTACTTATTTTATAAAATCTGATTTTGAAAAATATATCAACAAATAAATTAAAAATAAAAGATGAAATGGAGGTTACAACTACATGAATCATCTCTAATGTAGTTAGACAGGAATTAATGATCCTGATGACTCTTCGTTTACGTTGTCATCATTTAAGTTTTCATCTGTTATTTATTGAAAAAGACAAAAATTATGAACACAAAAGATAAAATGGAGGTTACAATTACATGAATCATCTCTAATGTTGTCATGTTTGCTTTAAGAATTTATATATAAAAATATAAAAAATAAAATATATAGTCATCCAAATATATTTATATTTTTGAAATCTAACATTTCATTATTTATTACAAAATTGTCATAAGCAAACATTAAATATGGGCATATGAATAAAATTACCTTATTTCTTAATGCAAGTGCAAATGGAAAAGGTGACATATAATATGGGACGGAGAGAGTACTTCTTAACATTCAGATGTGTATTTAGATTCTGACATCTTAATCTTAATGCACATCTTAATATTCAGATGTGTATTCAGATCAGACGTCTTAAAGTGAAAATTACAAAAATATACTAGTTAACACTTTAATTAACAATATATACACATACTTATTTTTAATTACAAATGAAGTTTCTAAATTACAAACATATCATATTTAATTAATTTTCGTTTTTAATTATTTATTTATTTTTGATTTTAGTGTATTATTTTTTTGGGATTCTGTGCCTATTTTTGGGGGATGATAATCATGTATTAAATTTATCTCACCAATTAATGGTTATTACTTAGTTTTTCAAAAAAAAATTATCTTTCCACCTCTTCCATTTTCCAAGAAATTGTTACATGCAGTTTTATTTTCTTGAAATTTTTTAAACTTCTCCCTTCCATGTTCTTCTTCATTCTTCTTTGTTCTTCTTCTCTCTCTATTGAAAGTTGCTCAATAGATGTTGGAACAATGCTAGATATCAT